>JAJLXT010000095.1:0-49036 GCA_030571395.1 Nakaseomyces sp. UFMG-CM-Y6046 | reverse complement strand
TTTTTTTTTTTTTTTTTTTTTTTTCTTTTCTGTTGAAGCATTGCTAATTTAATTACAATTCATTATAATATTAAATATATAAATACACAGAGATAAACTTTTTGAAATTCTTTTTGTCTCATTTGCTCATATCTGTTCAAACGCTGAAAGAGGGATAGGTATTTGAATCTATAATGGTGGAGTTGTTGGCTGATGAGGCTAGACAGGATATAGCTAAGAACATTGATATCATCGATGAAGGAGGGTGTTTGAATTGTGATTGTGAGGATGATATAGTTGCTGGGGAGAAAGTGTTCGATAAGATGGTGATAGAGAAGGATACGCAGCTTTACAACTCTTCCAAGGTTCCGAAGGTGCATTTTATCATCCCGACCTCGCAGAAGGATTGGCAGTTCGATGCATGCAAGGAGAAACCGGGTTCTGTTCAGGACAGGATAAGTGAGTGGTGTGAGAAGAACGGAGACAAGTTTGCCAGTTCTAGTGGCGAAGGTGTTTCTTTCAATTGTAACGTTACGTCAATGCCGATAAACATCTTGGATATAGAGGCTATGAGAGGCACGAAGAACAATGTGCTCGTGCTGCCATTTGGGTTCTGGCTCAATGATTTAAAAAGCGAACAAGTAGACAATACACTGGATGAACTGATACCAAGGCTACTGGATGAACAATTGGATTTAAAAAGACTCGTGAATGAACACGCAAACTTAATGGAGGCCAAGTCCAAGGCGTATGTGTTCATCTGCTCTCACACCACAAGGGACAAAAGATGTGGTATCGCAGCACCCATATTGAAAAAGTTATTTGACAAGGAGTTACAAAGACACGGCCTCTATAGGGATAACTCTGATCTGAGAGGTGACGGTGTCACTGTAGAATACATCAACCACGTTGGAGGTCACAAATTTGCAGCCAACGTCCAGATATATTTGAAAGACCAACATACTCTGGTATGGTTAGGTAGAATAACTCCCAAGAATGTCCCACATATCGTCAACCACTTACTTGTTCCTGAGAATGGTAAATTGCCTTTCCCAGAAAACGTTAGATGTGTAAAAAAGTATCAATCCTGGTAAATATGAATATATAAATAGATAGTTCCACCTTCTTGACAATAGACATAAAGCTTTTTTTTTTTTTTTATTTTATTTTATTTTTTTTTTTTTTTTTTTCAAAACTTCATAGTACCGCTAATTTTATTCGATGAGGAAACTAATAAATAATATCACATCACGTAACTTATTTCACACTACAATGTATCATGTACTCTCCTGAACTCCCTCCACAAGCACTCATTGATTGTCATGTCCTCAGATTCAAGTGAATACTCTAGTAGCAGTGAGGAAGAAGAAACCGTCTTTCATAAACCCATCCTCCTCACAAAAGTCAAACCAAATGAAACCATTAAGAACGATGAACTGATACAACAATCGGTGAAGAGATCGATTGAGGCTGCCAATAAACTTGCTGTAGAAAAGGAGGAGTTAGTCAGACAAACCGAATTGAACTATTCTGCCACGGATAAAGATTTACTCCGAAGGACCATGGAATTAGATGACGATGACTCCATAGACCCGCAAAACGAATACAAGTTGTGGCAACACAGACAAGAATCCCGGAAAGGAAGGCAACGTGAGTTAATGGTCAAGAGACAACAAGAACTTGAAAACAATGAGATTAACCGAATCAGGCATCAAGGAGAAAATTTATGAAATGGGGTATTTAAATATATTTAAATACAGCTATAGATAGTACACTGCTTTCTTCACACCTTGTTTTATAATCTAGTAATTAGATAAACGGAATAGCAATATTTGATAAAGAACCACCTCCTATGAGTTAAGAACCGTGCCGATTTTGAAGTTTCCATTAAAAAAAATAAATAAATAAAATAACTTAAAATAGAAAGAAAGGGCACCTAATCATCTCATAAATATGTCATTTGATCTGGGTAGTAAACCAGAATTAAAAACAATATTTACCTCATAATTGATAATAAACTATCATGTTAAGAATACGTGATGATCTACCACCGTTTCTCAAGAAATATCTACCAAACGAATCAAATGAAGGCAAGGCATTTGTCACCTTAACATATGCCCAGTCAATCGACGCAAAAATATCAAAGGGTCCTGGAATTAGGACTACTATATCGCATATTGAAACCAAAGCAATGACTCACTTTCTGCGATTCCATCACGATGGTATCCTAATTGGAAGTGGTACTGTCCTTGCAGATGATCCAGGTCTCAACTGTAAATGGGCCCCTCACAATGATATAAATGATTTCGAAATGAACTCACCTAGACCTATAATCATCGACACAAAACAAAAATGGAAATATACAGGTTCCAAAATGCATGAATTACACACTCAAGGCATGGGTAAAGAGCCCATTGTCGTCGTTGCGAAGGATCCAGCCGTGAAAGAACCTGGTGTCTCATATCTTGTTTATGGAGACCAACCAATAGAATGGAGCACGCTTTTTGATCAACTACTGAAGGAATATAACATCAAATCTGTCATGGTAGAAGGCGGCGCACATGTTATCAATCAATTACTCGCTCGACCAGATGTAGTTGACAGTGTCATCGTAACAGTTGGATCGGTGTACCTTGGAGAAAATGGTGTTACTGTTAGTCCGCCAGAAGAGGTGAAACTAAGAGAGATAGACTGGTGGACAGGAACATCGGACTCTATATTATGTGCTAGACTACTTTAAAATTAATTAACCATTGTGCTCCTTATGAGCATTGTTTAACTATTTACATGCATTTATTAGGGCTTTTTAGGGTTTGTATAGTTTACATTAGGGCTTTTTAGGGGTTTCTATTTTTTTAGGGTTTCGTTTTTCTATTCGACATTTTCCAATCGTAATAACTGCGAACTATATGTAATAACAACAGCCTGTTACAGTTCAAATCTGGGGGTTCATCTTCCAATTCAATGGTTTCCATCGATACGCAAAGATAATTATATTCGATTAGAACGAAACGAAGCTCCTGAGTTTCTCAAGTATTTTTTATTTTTATTTTTACAGTGACTTTAAATAATCTTCCGCGAATACAGTGATACTACAAGGTGTATTTCAATGGAGACTTTATTACAAACTTTAGGAACATCTAGTGAGGCTATTGGTGATACAAAAAGTACAGAAACCCCCGGTGATGTATTTGAACGCTTTGTCTCGGAACATAAGCAACTGGGTGGACAGGCTAATCAGAAATTATGGGAAGAAAGGGAACACTTGGAATCAAGGCGACACAGCATCGAGAAGACAATACACGAGGTTTTACCCCCTTTAAAGAGCTACCTGAATGATTTCCAAAAGCAATTGAGCAGTCATACAAGTGATCTCGACCAAATCAGAGAGAAATCACACTATTTGAAAACATTATTGGAGTTTAATTCCGAGAAGCTTAAAAACATCAGCCCGCTGGTAAATGACTTAATAATTCCACCTGAAGTGATACAAGATATATTACATGGCAAAATCAATGGCTCTTGGCAGGAGAACATAGACTTTATCACGGATAAGAAGGTGATATACGAGAAATATAAACAAGACAACAGTGATACACTAAAGCCTAAAGATTTTCAAGACCTGTGTGATATCCTAGAATTCTTGAATACGGCCATTGTCGAGAGATCCAAAAAATATATTATCTTTAAAATCAAATCGCTACGAAGCAATACCCCTGTGGCATCTCAGAAACTTCAATACGATTTAATGAATGTCAATAAATTATTCAAGTTTATGGTCGAAAATAACCTTTCAATGGCTCTTGAGCTCCGTCAAGCTTATGCTTACACCATGCGTTGGTATTATCACACCTATTTCGCACGTTATATCAGATCACTCACAATTCTAAGATACAAGAATATTGACTATCATTACATTCTCGGAAATGGTTTGAGCATCTCACCGAATGGTATGGGAGGTGATGCTTCCACCAGTTATGGATTTTCTAGTTATCTAATGCCAACAGCATTAACGAGCTCTACTGTCTCAAGTGAAACCATTAACAACTACTTCCAAGTAGAGAAAAGGATTGATCTCCTAACCAAAGAAGATAATACTGTTATGGTTTCTCAGATAGCTGAAAACAATCAAAGGGAGAATTTCTTAGAGATTGGATATAAAAACTTGAACTTAGCCATTTTGGACAACTGTTCATCCGAATACAAATTTTTGTCTAACTTTTTTAGAGTTGATAAAAATTCAGATGACGAATTGAATGGGCTTCTGGAAAAAATCTTCCAACCAACTTTCACTGAAGCTGTTGAGTTTACTGAGCAAATTATTCAAACTACCTACGATATATTTGGTGTCTTGATATCTATAAGGATAACTAATTTACTCCAGTTCGAATCGTCAAGAAGAGAATTACCCTCGGTTATAGAAAATTTCTTGAATTCTCAATTAATTACTTTGTGGCCTAAATTTCAACAGTTGGTTGATGTTCAATGTCAAAATATTAGAAAGGTAGCTATATCCACAAGGTCAAAGGACACACCGGATATCCTAACAACACCACATGAACTAACAATCCAGTTTGGTAAAATGATTTTTAGTCTTCTTACATTATCCGTTAGTCATAAAAATAATATTGACGAACGTTCAGAACCATTGTATCAATCTATATCCAGAATTAGAAACGAATTTGAAACTATAATGACAAAATTAAGCAAAACAACCACTTCTCCTGAGCAATTTTTAGGAACAAACTACATGTATTTGTATAATATTCTTCTGCAGCAACGTTTGAGCCATATGTCTGAAGAAAGCGGTCTGACACCTGCAATCGATGAAGGAAAATTTGTTCAGGAGTCTGATGAGAGAGACCACAAGTCGGATGTACCACTAATCATAAGAGAAACAGAGCAGCATTTCAAGTCTTTGGTTGAAGCCTTTAATAAAAGATAAATTATATAATACCAACTCTTATACTAATAATTATGTCTATAAATTATACCAAAGAAAAACAGTAAAGAATATTATATTATTACAACCCCGAAAAAAATTAAAAACCTTCGGGAACGCCAAAGGCGGGTTTTTCTTTTCTATCCACATACAACCCACCATTACTGAATCCATACCATTTGTAAGAATGGGGAGATGTATTATCGGCATCAAATGACTGAAGTTCTTGAATAATTTTATAAGCTTCAACATCTGAATATGGGACACCGTTTTTTGGATCAAAATAATGACAATCTTTGTTATTAATTAAGCATTTTTTACGCATACCACTTGGTAAAAATATCCCGGTTGGTACAGTTGTTTTTATTTTAATTTCCAGATCTTTTACAGTATTGTCATCAACTTCTTGTACAATCTTCTTATCAAACTCACCAAAAGCTGGAAATTTATCAAAAATAGTTAAGTCAGGCTTTACAAGTGTTTTAGATTCATTTCTAGCATCAAGTTCAGGTAATTTTGATGTGAAAATTCTCTCGACATCTAATGTTCTATGTTGTCCTTTCCAATCTGCACCAAATAATATTTCATTCATATTATCTTTCATTGAATCTTGGAAAACATAATAAGTTGTAACAAAATTTTTTGCCACCAAATGATTCGGTCCCTCATATACTGGTTCTATATCTTCGGGCTTAATCTCTTCCTGTTTTGGTAGATTTTCCTCATCTGTAATACTATTACAAGCTTTTGAATCAGTTTGGTTAATAAGAATGGTGCTTTCTTTTTCGTAAATTGAGATTTCAGGTGAGGATTCAAATCTAACATTTTTCAGAGGTTCCTTATATCCGGTTTGATTGTCTCTACCTTCAATAGGTTTATCATGAATATCATCATCAAGCGTTGTGTTTTCACAATTCATGACTACATTCTCCAGATTATTATTGTCAGCAGTTACCGATTTCTGGATATCCGATTCTTTTGAATATTTTAAATCATTCTTAGTTGAGTCATTGCCTTTGTCCGTAACTAAAGTAACTGCTGAATTATCCTGACTGATGTGAATATTCTGTTCATTATTATTCCTCGTTGAAATTTCCTCTGGCAACACCACTATTTTTTTCGTAACATCATTCTGAACCATAAGAATAGTTCCATCTTCAATTTTGACACTCAATGTGTTATCTGGTTGTCTCACCAAATTTTTATCAGTAGATATAGGTTGCATTTCTAATGTCTTTGATATAGCTAATTGATCACCATCTTCATTTATGCTTTTGATGTTCATGGAATCCATTTTCGTTTCTTCCTCACTATGTTCTAATTTTATTTCATTTTTTAGCTTGTTTTGGCTTAGTTGAAGGCTCTCAGTAGTACTATTAGAGAGGGGTTCAGTAGTATTATGAATCTTTTCAATATCTTCATTTATGCCCTTACTAGTCGTACAGTTTTCAGTCTCTACTAGTCCACCTTGTTCTTCATGCTTTAGATTTTCATTTTTATTTTGGTGAATAACATCAACTGTGGTATTATCTTCAGTTTCAATTTTCTTTTTTGACCTCTTTGAATACTTTTTTCTTTTCTTGTTTCTCTTATCGAGTAATGCTTGCCAATATCGAGCATCTTCAATTTCCATTATTGGGGTTATTTCCCATTGAGTAGTCAACTCTGATACAATCAGTTCTCCGGGTTTAAATTTCATTTTTTGTCTTTGTTGCATTGCAAGCCGATAATTTTTTTTCGACACTTCTTGTTCCTTATACTTATTTAGACTCAACAGATTGAATTGTTCTGTTTCCAATGCAATACGCATTCTATCCTCTTGCGTAAGTTCTTTAACTTCTTCCTTCGCCTTGGCCAATTTCAGACGTTCCCGTATTAATTTTCTTTTTTCTTCTGCTTGAGATAGTTTCTCATACACCTTTAGTTTGTTTTGTACAACAGATGCTCTCGATGATGTGCGTCGAGTATCGAGAAGTAAAGTTTCTGCATTTATAGAATCTGAGGAAGTTTTCTTCTTTTTCAAGTCTGTTTTGTCATCTGAATCAGTCATTTTCCTTTTTATAACCTGAGGTGTTCTCCTTTGTTTCTGTGCTTTCTTTTTTCGTAAACGTTCTTGCTTTATAAGTTCTTTTTCCCCAGCTTCTTCATCTTCATCACTACCAGCTTCTTCAGAGCTTGATTCGCTCAACATAACATCCTCATCCTCCACTGTCTCGGAATTGGTTTGTTTATCCGAGTCACTTATCTCGTTCGGTTCATCTTGTTGTTCAGTCTGATCATTATCAGAACTTCCACCTTCTTCACTATTGAAATCCTCGTCTTCTTCGTCTTCCTTAAATAATAAATCTATTTCATCTTCATCGAGCGCTTGTGTTTTTGATTTTAAGTCTTCTAGCTCTTGTTCTAAAAGTTTTTGTAGTTTGTTACCAGCATTTGATCTTCTCTGCCTGGTGTTTATCAACAATTCTATTTCTTCGTCACTACTATCAGATAGCTCCATTTGCTATGAGTAAATAAGTTTCCAAAGTTATTGGGGTTATTGATTACTGCATCCATATTTTTCCCGAATACCTTAAATAAACTTTGTATCATTCAACATATATATAATTATTAATTTTTCAAATGTTTAAATAAGCCAATATTCGTACATAATGACTTAAACTTAACATTTTACTTCAATGTTCTGTATATAAAAGTACTTAATTATAAGGAGTTGTTTTTGATTATTAGTAATGTTTGCGTTTAAAGAAAACTATTGTACAAAAGGATGCCTAAATACACAAGTATATAGAAATACATTTATATATAAATAGACATTTGTAAATATCATTTCTAAGAAAAGAAACAGAAAAAAAGGAAGCAAGCATCTTCAAGTAACAACCTAGATAGTATTTTCAATGTGGGTGATTGGAGTTGATAACCTTCCATTTTCTCCCTATTCCTTATTATTTTTAGAAAAGATATGTCATCTGAATTAAATTAGAAAAACGAGTAGGAGTCATTAACATGTTTAAAAAATCTTGAAAGAATTGAAAATTTTTGAGGAAGAAATATTACAACAAAATTCTTTTCTGTGAGAAAGGTAGAATCTATCCAACTTTCTGTATGAAATTACCTCTTGATTTTTTTTTTTACAGAGAAATAAAAAAATGTTTTGGGAATTAGTCCAAATAACTTTTTTCTATTTATTTTTTTTAAAATTTTTTTTTTGTTTTTTTTTTTTTTAAGAATAATCCACGTTTTAATTACACTTTTCTGCTACCACTATTAGAGTTCTGTGAGTTATTGGTTTTCATAAACTCATATCTTCCCAATAATGGAATATGATCACTTGGGAATTTGTCATTTGGAAAACCAATGAAGTTAGAAATATAATCTTGATCAACCTCACCAAGTAAACCACGGACACGTAAAGATTGAGAGGAGAACCAAATATAATCAATTACATCAGTGAATGATGGTGTAAAATTAGTAAATGGTAACTCACCAATACAGTTATAACTAGATTGTAATGCTAGGTTGTGAGAAAAGTTCTTTTCTGACATGTAACCGAAGTCTCTATCTTTACCATCAAAATTATGTTGGACACGACCAGTACTCAACAATTCATAAACGGCAGATGTTAAACTTGAATTCAAGTCACCACATATCAATACGGGGGTTTTCTTGACATCTTGCTTTGGATTATGTTCTTTTAATAAGGATTCTAAATGATCTAATAACACACCAACTTGGAAAGTTTTGACATCATTAAATTTAGGGTCCCAGTGTAAATGAGTTGTCACAATCCAAAGGGGTTCGCCGGTATGGATATGTTGCAATTTTAGGTAGATAGCAACATTGTCTTTGTTCATTGCACGGTTCAGATAATCTTCTGTTCTTTGAAACTTCTTGTGCTTCATCCAAGCGCTACTGAAATCCATTACATCCTTGTACATCAACTTGAACTTCGAAGTCCTAAAGAAGATACAACAACCGTCAACCTTTTTAGAGTCCTTTGTTTGCATGGTTTTAGCCCTCGTTTTGGCGTAGAAAATTCCAGTGTAGCCATGTTTTTCAAGAAGTGGTTGCCAGAAATCTTCAAAAGTTTTTGCTTCAACTTCCTCTAAACATAGAATGTCCACATTAAATTTCAGAATTTGTTCTTTTAGTTTTTCACGTCTGTATTCCCAACTCAAAGCCCATGAAGGTGTATAACGATACATTTTTGGTGTTGCATAGTGTTGACATAATGTGTTGTAGGATAGAAGAGTGAAGCTCCTCTTCTGCAATTCAGAATTCAATTGTTGATCAGCAGCTTCAACAGATTCGTATTCCTCTTGTGGTTCCCCATCAGTATTGATCTCAATGAATCTACGATCTTTTGGATATGGTACTTCCGGTCTGTTATCTCTCAAGTAGAAAATCAAGCCAGTGAAGGACTTTTCCGTTAAAATTTTCAATAGCTCTTTATCTAATGGATTTCCTTCACAACCTAAGAATTGAATATTGCATAGGTTACCTAGTTCCCACGGTAATGTGGTTATTTGGTTATCAAAAAAATACAAGTACTTCAACTGGTAACAACTTCCGATTTCCTTTGGAAGTTCTGTCAGTTTATTGTGAGATAAATCCAGAACACGTAAGTTCTTTAAATTTTTAATACCTGGTGGAATTTTATCAAGTCCGTTACCATTCAAGTACAATCTAGTTAAGAAATCATACTTCATCAAGTTTGGACTTATACTGAATATCTGTAGATTAGATAAGTCGATGGCATGCCAAATTTGATCATCATATTTTGTATCTTTAGGAGCAACCATGCGGTTTTCTATTTCATCGTCTTCGTCAATACTGTATTGAGAAAGTTTTTTATGTTGTAATAGAACTGACGGTGTGGATGGTTGCTCTCTGTTCATTTCCACTTTTGGTGTAGTTGGAGTTGAGATGGTGCTATTACCATTCGCAGAATTAGAGGCTGCACTAGAAGGATGAATACCTTTGTTCATTTTGGGCTCCTCTGGAGCAACCATATCCATCAAAGCCTGTTTCGTGCAATCAACCAGAGATTTTGAGGCCTCGGCGATTTGAGATTGAGCTTGAAGTTGTTGTTGGTTTTGATTTGGTGGTTGTATCTGAGTGGCTAGATATTTCTTCATCGCATTCTGTCTAGCGTAAATGTTTGGTTGGCCAACAGATTGGCTGGAGATGTTTGCCAATTGTAACTGTAATTTCCAAATAGCGTTGTTCATTAAAGACGGATCGTCCAGATGTGGATGGTATAAAGGATTGTTCGCATTAGGATTAGGCTGAATAGGTGTAACATTTATATTATTGTTGTTACCTAGTCCTGCCAAGTTAGGAATATTACCACCAATGCCATTACCTCCCATACTACCTAAATTCATAGTGTTACCACCATTATTTCTCATCATGTTGTTTCCAGACATATTCATAATGTTACCTCCTCCCAAATTGTTGTTGTTATTATTGTTATTATTATTGTTGTTGTTATTGTTATTATTCGCACCACCTAGATTATTATTGTTGTTACCACCATTATTTCCCATTGGCATCCCTAGAGGTATTTGCATCTGATTTACATTATCTTGTTGTTGCATGTTCATGGGGTTTTGATTCTTATTGATCAATTGGTCTAGTAATTGGTGTGAATTTGCATTAGGGCCCATAGAGTTGGGATTACCTCCCAACATGTTGTTTCCTACCATAGACTCATTCCCTGCATTCATCATCATACCTGGTGGTGGCATGTTTGTGTTCATAGGATTCATCATAGAATGGGGCTGCATAACTCCAATAGCCTGCTGCTGCTGTTGTTGCTGCTGCTGCTGTTGTTGTTGATGTTGCGGCCCCATCCCTGGATAACCCATCATCGACAAATCATTCATGTTAAGTCTTCTCTTTCAATTCTTTCTATGATAATTTCTTATTAATTTTTCCGTTTGTATTTAGATCAATTTTTATTTTCTTTCAAAAACCGTTTGTATTATATTATTCTTCAATTTTTTATTTACCTCGCTCTGGTTAAAGCATATAAAGTTTACTATTTTCCTTTCTTTCACCTTCGTTCTTACTCAGAAAATTAAATAAAGAGGAGTTTAAACAGATATTAATATTTCCTTTCTCTTTTCTCTGTTATTTTTTTCTTTACTGTTGTTGTCTCTAAAAGTTGGATATTGAAAACAAAAAAACAAAAAAAAAAGAAGAGACGAACAGACAATTGGGTCTCAAAACAAATCCTCTTATAATCTAGTACCTTAACGCTTTCTTAAAATATATCTTTCAATTCCTAAAAGACTTCTTCAAATGGAGGTAAATTTGGGTCTAAATGTTGCCTTTATTTTTGAATTTGCTTCCGCAATCCCAAATTTTTGGAAATCCAGGCTTTCGTTCCCTTCCCGCCACTTTCCCAAAATTTTTCGTTAATTTTTTTTCTTTTCGTCATCATCAGAAGAGCCAGTCCGGGTTAAAAGACTTTAAGGCTTACCCGGATATTTATGATCGTGGTAACGAACATGAATTTGGATCTTTCTTTATTTTGTTTTGAACTTCGGCGGTTGTGCATTATAAATATTAGTGTACCAATATATGTTTTATAGGATATATATTCTACCTGTGTACAGTGTTTCCTATTCTTTTGGTGGGTTTCCCTGTCTTGTTATATATATATATATATTTTTTGGTTTTCTTTTCGCAAAAGTTAGTGTGCAGAATTATAATGGGCGGCTGGAAACTATCCATGTTGATGCACAGCCTCCAAATAATTGTATATTTGTGTCTATCTCATTGCTATCTAACACGGTAATAATTGGGTTTAGAGGGCTCGATACATTGGATTTGTCATTTATCCAATCAGGCGTCTTTTCTATAGAGCCACAATTGCCGTGTTCTCCCCAACCCCAACAAAGTATTTTACAATTGCCACCACACCTAGCATATAATATACCATGCTCACTCCCCGTTGTGAATGTGTTAATCGCAGTAATGCCAGTTTTCCCAAACCCTGGAAATAATTGCCCATGAATATTGTTACCATAAGAATAAATGTTTTTTTCATCACCAACAGGTTCGATATGAATAGATTTCCACATACTTTTTATTCTCAAACAAACTTTTGACTTCCATTTAGTGTTATAACTGTTTATGAACTCTTCTGGCAAATTACCTTGATATTTCACGATCATATGACTAGAGTTCATTATAACCAAGAAATCTTTACCCATACTGACCTCAGAAATGAGTTCGTCTTCATAGATTATTTGAGGTGTGCATATGCGTCGGGATTTCGGTTCAGAGAGTTGACATTTTGTGTTGTTACCCCATCCATAAACAATACTCCCTGAAGAATCTTGTTTATCAACTACCAGCACACAATTTTGAAAGGATGAATATAACCTGAAATGTTTGAAATTAGATACATCCAATACAAGTTGAAACTCTTTTTTGCTCTCTAATAAAGAATCTCCTAAGCCTAGTTCACCTTTCAATCCACTTCCTCTACTAAACACCTGTCCTTTTTCTGTAACTACAATTGAGCTTTCCCAACAGGCAGTACTTGCAACTATTTTACCTGGAGTTTCCAAAGTTCTCCAACCCATTAACTTTTTACTATCGTTAATATCTGCTAGTTGACCACTGGCGTTATCACCACAACCTAAAAGTGATCCGTCAGATAATAACATTAAAGTGTGGTTACCTCCACAACTAATATTTTTCACATGCAGTTCATTATTTCCCTCATAACTTAGCAAAGGAAATATAGTGTCTTCATCATGATCGAGGCCTAAGTTGATAACCACCGTTAGAACCGAAACTGTATACGTACATGTTTAATTTCCGTCAATCTTTTTTCGTTCTGCACAAAATGAATGAAGTTTACCCATAATATTTCCTACAATCATAAAATTTTGACCCTGCATTTATACTTCAACAACTAGAAAGTAATCTCATCCATACACCCTTTAAGCATGCGATGAGTTTAAGTTAAAAGCGGTAGAACACACACACACACCCTTTGTGACCCGGATTTAAATTCTTATAGAGGGGCGATTTTAAATTAGGTTAATTTTATAGTGACAAGGAGTTGAAAAAAAATAACAAAAGCAATGTCGGACAACGAAAAATTTTTTGTAGTAACAAAGAAAAACTACTAAAAAAATTTAAAACCCTAAGCTGCTTGAAAAAAAAAAAAAAAAAATAAAATAAAAAAAAGGTTTTATCCCATATTAAATTGTTAATTTCGTGATACTACTACCGATCAATTAAATAAATAATTTTAGAAGGTCCAAAAAATACACTTGATTCTTTGATTTTTTTTTGTGGAGATCAACTGTTTACAAAACAAATTAGGTGAAAATACTCAATATATTATATAGGAACTACGTGTGGGTAAAAAAAAAAAAGCTTATATCGCGTTTCTGTTAACTTAAAACAACCTTCAATATATCAAAGAGTCTTTCCTAGCCGTCTATTTTTTTTCTTACGATCACTTATTGAAGTAGGTTTAATTACTGTAAGAAATCAGGAAAAAGATCAGAAACCTAAACAAAAAAAAAGAATAGTATCATAAAGAAAAGATGGCAAATAATGAAGATTCTAATAACCAAAGTCCAGAAAATTCCTCTCCTAATCATGTGAACCCTGCTTCTTCTTCTCCTCTGAAACCAATGGATACCAAAAGTTCGAATTTGAAAAGTTTGAGAGATCAGTTCACTTTTAAACCAACAACTATACCTTCTTCTGCTAACATTCATACTCAAGGACCTGCAACTACAACTCCCTTGAATGGTCAAATGACGACAGATACAAAGGTCAGCTTTGAAAGTTTAGTTGAGGAATTTCCTGATTTTTCTCAAACACTAGTCCAAGCTGTTTATAAGTCTAATTCTTTCGATGTTGAATTAGCCAGAGAGAGACTAACTAGGATCAGAAATCAAAGACAAAACTGGGTTACTGCAAAAGGTAAGAAACCAAATCCAAATAGAACATTCACTAGTTCAGGTAGATTAAGTGGGATTAAGAACGATTCCTCCAAGATTGTCTTAGAAAAGCAGAAGGAATCGATATTCAATAGATATTCTAGCACTGTTAATGAAGGTGCCCAGAATGGTGGTATTAACGCTGAAAGATTCGAAAAAATGCAACGTAGTGGACATAAAAGAAGAAAGTTGGTACGTGGAGATAGACTAGGTGATGATGATTATATCGACAGTTCCAATTCCCATCTTGAAAAAGCTAAACAGCAACTTTTGAACAAACGTAGTAGTCGAAATATTTCAGATGATGAAGATGATGTCGAAGAGAATGGTGCCATGTCTGACGCAAGCAGTGATGAATATGAAGAACACACACCAATTGCAAACATTGACGATCAAATATTAGAATTTATCAATACTGCAGCAATTGATGATCTATTAGACTTGGGTGAGGTAACTTTCGAAAGGGCAAAAATTATTGAATCCATGAGACCATTCAATTCTCTTGATCAGTTTGCAGAACAGGAATTCCTAACTGAGGAAGAAATTGAAAAGAAAAAAACTCAGGGTACGCAGAAAAAGAGAGGTAGGAGAGGTGCTGTATTAAGAAAGGAAGGTGAGAAAGCTTTAGATAAGATCATGCAATCAGTTCGGGGTTATAATGCTATTGAATCTGTTATAAAAACTTGTTCCTCTTATGGTAAATTAGTCTCATCTCAAATCAAGAAATGGGGTGTTGATGTTGATGAAGATAACAATGATGGCGAATTGGATATAATTAACGTTGGTTCAGAAACAGAAGGTGATGCTATTGTTGAAGATTTTAGCTCTGCCGGACAAACTCCAGGACCTGATGAAACAAGTTTAGAAGAAAAACCAAATACCAATTTGTCTGAAGTTAACGAGTCACTGGGAAGCCTTTCTAAGGTTGAAAATAATGATAAAGATAACAACCAGATATCGCAGATCAAAGAGAATGAGAATGAAACCAATAATGATCAGATCGAAACAAAAAAGGAGGATATAGGAACCGAGAATGAAGATGGCAAAATAAAGAATGAAAAAGAGTTTGAGGCTTCAACCATAGACATTGATATCGCAACTAAATCTTCCGTCAAAACCGAAGATCCTGATAGCGACTCCCAAGCTGATGAAGAAATGGAGTTTGTTGACGAGGATGAGGAAGATGAAGAGTATGATGAAGAAATGCCTATTACTAGAAAGACTAGATCAGGTGCACCAAACCTCAGAAAGGACGTTGCCAAGAAAAATCGTGTTGTTAAGTTTTTCAGAGGAAAACCAAAATTGCTAAACCCTGAGGTTTCTTTGAAAGATTATCAACAGACTGGTATTAACTGGTTAAATTTACTATATCATAACCAAATATCATGTATTTTAGCTGATGATATGGGTTTAGGTAAAACCTGTCAAGTTATTTCATTTTTGGCCTACCTAAAGCAAATTGGTGAGCCAAGTCCTCACTTAGTAGTCGTTCCTTCTTCAACATTGGAAAACTGGCTGAGAGAGTTTCAAAAGTTCTGTCCATCACTAAAAATTGAACCATACTATGGTAGTCAACAAGAACGTGCAGATTTGAGAGAAATTTTAGAATCGAACGAGGGTAAATACGATGTTATCGTTACAACCTATAATTTAGCTGCCGGTAACAAATATGATGTCTCATTCTTGAAAAGTAGAAACTTTAATGTGGTTGTCTATGATGAAGGTCATATGTTGAAAAATTCAATGTCTGAAAGATTCAACAAGTTAATGAGAATACGTGCAAACTTCAGATTACTACTTACAGGTACACCATTACAAAATAACTTGAAAGAATTGATGTCGTTATTGGAGTTTATCATGCCTAATTTGTTTGTTTCTAAAAAAGAATCTTTGGCTACTGTCTTTAAACAAAGGGCAAAAACGACAGATGATAACAAGGGTCATAATCCTTTGCTTGCACAGCAAGCTATCAATAGAGCTAAAACTATGATGAAGCCTTTTATTTTACGTAGAAGAAAGGATCAAGTGTTGAAGCACTTGCCTGCAAAGCATTCAAGAACTTGTTATAACACAATGACCGATGCTCAGAAGGAAATTTACAGTAGAGAAATCAAGTTAGTCATGGAACATAGAAAAATGATAAGGGATGGAACTTTACCAAAGGATAAAAAAGAGAGAAGTAAAATAGAGAATTCCAGCTCAAAGAATTTAATTATGTCTCTAAGAAAAGCAGCGATACATCCTCTGCTATTTCGACACATATATGATGATAGCAAAATCGATAAAATGTGCGATGCAATCTTAGATGAACCGGCCTATGCAGAAAATGGTAACAAAGAATATATCAGGGAAGATATGAGTGTCATGACTGATTTTGAACTTCATAGACTATGTGGGAATTTCCCAAACACCTTAGGTGATTATCAATTAAAAAATGACGAATGGATGAATAGTGGTAAAATAGATTCGTTGAAAAAACTGCTCGATGATATTATTAATCATAAGCGTGAGAAAGTTTTGATCTTCTCTCTATTTACACAAGTTTTAGACATTTTAGAGAAGGTTTTAACCACACTAAATTATAAATTTTTGAGACTAGACGGTTCTACTCAAGTTAATGACAGACAAACTATGATTGATAAATTTTACGATGACAAGACTATTCCTGTATTTATGCTATCCACAAGAGCTGGTGGTTTTGGTATCAATTTGGTCTGTGCAAACCATGTAATTATATTTGACCAAAGTTTTAACCCCCATGATGATAGACAAGCTGCAGACAGAGCACACCGTGTGGGGCAGACCAAAGAAGTCACGGTGACTACATTGATCACAAAGGATAGTATTGAAGAGAAAATCTTCCAATTGGCGAAAACCAAGCTTGCCCTAGATAATCAAGTTAGTAGCAATGAAGACAAAGATAATGAAGCTCTTGAAACTAAGGTCAGTGATCTTCTTGAAGATATCATTTATAAAGAAAACGAAAATTAAAGAGTCATATGTATATATTACTAATCATCTATTCGCCTCTTCCATATTTACTTATCTAATCTACAAAATATTACTACAAATAAAGAGCTGCTCCAGCAAAGTTAAACAGATTATTATTTTTTACCTAATTTTCATTCCTTGGTAACCTGACACTGCATTAGATACAGAAAACCTAAAAGCAGATATATCATCGTACATAAAAAAAAAAGAGAGAGAGAGAGAGAAAACAACGATAAAAGATAAAACTCCATTATTCCGGAGTGTCTATTTTGAAAGAAAATGTTAAACTTTTTTTTTCATAGAAAAAGAATATTCCATGCCTTTTTTTTTCCCTGTTTTTACAAAGTAACCACCGTACAGAGCGCAGAAGAAAAACAAATTTAAAAAAAAAAAAAAAAAGGGATCGACAGTGCATATTTTTATGTTTCTTTTCATTTTCTCCGTGTGTGTCTGTGTTCCCCTTTTGGGCATAAAATGTTTCTACTTCGAATTACTACAATTCTCACAGAAATACCCGTACAGAAAGAAAGGAAAAGGTTGTTTTTTTTCTCACCTATTACCCTTGCACCGTCTTTTTTGTTTGTTTTTCTTTTTTCAAAAAAGCCACTCTTTTAACTTTCGACCCTGAAAGTCAGAAAGAATTCGTTCATCACTATTACGTCAGGACCCTGACATAATCTGTATCTGCGTATGAATAGATATTGCAGGATAGTATTTTTTTTTTCTTTTCATTTTGAGTTTCTCATGATTTTTTTCTTCATATCTGGTGATGCTACTTACAATCAACACGTCCATCCCCCTCAATGTAAGGTTTCCTCTAACCCGTTGGCGTAATAAGGTCCACACCATTGTAAAATGGTATTACCCTGATGACAGCACGGCAGTAGTTGCTGTGGTATTTCATTTATTTGCCTGCTTCTCATTCTTTTGTACGTATATTTCTGAGTGAGAATGTACTTGTTATGTTTCTCTGCATCGAATTATTTTTATTTCCTCTTTCATTTTTTTTTCTGAATTACGTGTCGGGAGAGAGAACGTACACCATGGCCAAAACTCTATTTTTTTCCGGTACGAAAGTCTCTCTGAGCCACGAGTTCCAACCACGTCTGTTCCAACAGTTACACACTTCTTTAATCTTTTTTTTTTTTTCGTTTCGTCTGAAAGTCTTTCACTACTCATTATTTAATCCCTACAAACCGTTCCATTTGAACCAAAGATGTTCCAGACTCCTTCTTCGTTATTAAGTTACTCATTCCCAATGACTCGGACCATCCACGCACGTTTCTTTGAACTTCTTCTCTCTCTGCCTCCCCTTCCCCCACTCCAAAAAAAAACAAGCCAGTTTCCACGAGCTGCTCTTAGAAGGGAGTAGAAACTCTCTCTCTTTCTTTCATTTCGTTTTTTTTTTTAACTTTTTCTCCTTTCTTTCTTGCTTCTTCCAGTGAAACGCCTGCAGAAAGTGCACCCATTCAACAACAATTGGAGTAGGATGGACCACAGAACAGTACGTAGCACTCACACTTAAACACCTCCTTCTCTTGCATTCACAGAAAAAAAAATTTCAAAAAAATTCAAATTTCCTACACTTTCTTCTAGGCAAAATGCACGAGCTTCCCTTCCCTTCTCTTTAACTTTACTCTCCCCTCTCTTCTCTCTTGTCCCCCCTCCCCACTCTCCCACAGAATCCCACGCGCTTACTCTGCTTGCATTTTCTTCTCTACTTGATGACCACCCCCCGGGTTCTCCGGTTCTTTTTTAAGGTACAGTATTTGTACGCAGGTGTCTTAGCGGGGAAGAGGGATCACCAGGGTATATCATATTTTAGTAACATACACTTTTTCGGTTTACCAAATATTTACGATTTCAAAAAAAAATAACATAATTTTTCGGGTCTTCACCCCGATCTTCCCTATATAAACAACAGTGATAGAATTTTCGTTTTTTTTTTGGTCTTTCTTTATTCCCCTTTGTCTATCAAATACCCGCCGATTATTATACATTATTTGTTTTTTGTGTTCATTACATACAACATATTAGAACAAGAAGAAGAAGGTTGTATTTCTTCATTTTTATTTGATTCACTTTTAGAGAAAAGCTTGGTGAAGAAAATCGTTATCAGAGAGACAAAAAGAGAAACGAGAGAGATCATCAATACCTTGAAGATATATATAAAAAAAAAAAGGATATTGTATTTGCAAAGAAGAAGAAAAAAGCAAATCTTTTGAATAACAACTCTCTCTTCGGAAGACATACTTTTTGCAAAAGAATAAAAATAAGAGATTTATAGGACTGGGAATTGGACTTACCCGCTGAACCTGATTCAATTTTCTTAAATTTCCTGGAGAAGAAAGAAACCAAAAAAAAAAAGGATTAACGCGACCGTACAGAGTTAGTTCGTGACAAGGTATATAAGGGGGAATTTTAACTAGAAAGAGGAGAAAGCAGAGAGAAGGAAAAAAAAAAATTTTTTTTTTTTCTGTTTTAAGCAAAAAGCTCGCAGGGGACACAGAAAAGAGTGGAGAGAAGGTTAATTTTTTTCATTCCAAGTTCTTTACTTTTACCTTGCTTCTAAATTATTTTAGTGCTTTTTTTGTCTTACTGTTCGGTTTTATAGTAGTAGGAGAAGAGAAAGGGAAAAAAAAAAAATTTTTTTCGTTTTTTGCTTACTTCGCTATTTTGAAGTGAAAAAAAAAAGAGGGAGAGGAAAGAAAAAAACCTCGTTGAGAGAAGAAAAAAAAAAGGATCATTTTTTCTTTTTTTTTTGACTGAAAGTTCAGACAGCGAGAAAGAAAGAAAAATATTGAAAGAGAAAGAATATAAGACACAAATTCTCTTGAAATTTCTCTTATTTGTATTCTTTTTAAATCCCTTTTGATTACTGATAGAGAAGGTTAAAAGGTTTCTGCAATATTAGACAGGTTATACTGAAGAAGAAAAAAGGAAATACACATTTCAAGTTCTCCTTTAGGATCATTCAAAACTATCACTGAAAGTTTATTGAACATAGAAAAGAAGGATCAAACTTCAATCTTCTAATCTACAAATTTATTTTAGAAGATTTTATCATCAACTGGAAAGGAAGGAACCATAGTTTCTACAGAACCGAAGAAAAGTAAGAAAAATTCAATTTTTATTTTTCTTTGATTGCTAGTTGTTTTATTTTTAAAAGAAAAGTATTTTGTTGTTTTTTTTCCTTGAGACCAAAAAGAAGGAAAGAGAAGAACTTATAAAGAGGCTTTCCTTTTAAAACAAAAACAAACTTTTCGTGCTAGGCTTTTTCAACCAGGTTTCTAAACCTAACAGATTTATCTACCACAAATACACAACAGACGATGAAACAATGTCTACAAGTAAAGAAAGTATTCCTATGCAACAGAGGTCTCAGAATGTCTCTGAACTTCTGAACATCTTAATGGATATTAACAAAATCAATGGCGGAGACACAAATACCGCTGAAAAGATGAAAGTTCATGCCAAGAGTTTTGAGGCTGCTTTGTTCGAAAAGTGTTCTTCTAAGGAAGAATATCAAGAGACAATGAAGTCCAAAATAGATGCCATGAGAAATACTCGTGATAAGCGGAAAAGAGAGTCAGTGAGCACACCAAGTGGTATGCTACCGCAAGGTGGAACTCCAAATCTCTCTGCAAACTCTAGCATGAATATGTCACAGAACTTTATGTCAAATGATATGTTTAACAAATCATCTAGTAATAATAATAACAACAATAACGATTCCCAAATGTTTTTAAATCAACAGGCGCAAGCAAGACAACAAGCTGCTAGACAGTTGAAGAATAGACAACAACAGATGGGATCTCAATCTCAGCAATCGCAACAACAACCACAGCAGCAGCAGCAGCAGCAACAACAACAACATCTGACTCAACAGCAGCAACAGTTATTGAACCAGATGCGTGTTGCCCCAATTCCTAAGGAATTATTACAAAGAATTCCTAACCTACCGCCTGGTGTTACCACTTGGGAACAAGTTACTGCTTTAGCTCAACAAAATAGATTGTCTGCTCAAGATATGAGTATTGCCAAGGATATTTATAAGATACATCAACAATACTTGATCAAAGCTAGATTACAGCAGCAGCAACGTCAACAGCAGCAGCAGCAACAACAGCAACAGCAACAGCAAGCACCAACTCAACAACAAGCACAAGCACAACAACGTCAAGGTACGAATATACAGAATAACCAGAGCAATAACAGCGCAAACAATGATGCACCACAACAGCAACAACAGAGGAACAACACTCAGCGCAGTAATGTTCTTGGACAGATTAATCAAATGTTTACACCTGACGAACAAAGAGCATTATTACAAGAAGCTATGGAAGCTTGTAAGAATTTCCAAAAAGCGCATTTTGGTGGTCAAATGTCAGATGCGAACAAACAAGCATTTATCAAAAAGTTCATTAACTCTAAAGCGCTAAAGAAGTTAGAGGCGATGAGAATGGCACAAGGTAATAATAGCAATAATAAGAACTCTAACCAACCATCACAACAACAGATGAGACAACAACCAAATGCCCAATCAACACAGACACCACAACCTCCCCAACAAGTTCAGGCTCAAGCACAGGCCCAGGCTCAAGCCCAGGCCCAACAACAATCAAGGGGTGCTACTCAACGTAGAGGTGCAATGATGAATAGTTCTGCAGGACCTGGCTATGTGGCTCCAATGAACGTTCCAGACCCAATTGCTGCCCAAAGCAATAACACACCTAATACTAATAACATTCCTTTAATGCAAAATCAATCACAATCACAACAAAGTCAATCTGGGCAACAAAAAGCACAGGTACCAACTCCAACACCTAACCAGGCGCAACAACGTCCGCAATCTGGTGGCAGATCGGTTCCAATGCTGACACCTACCCCTGAAGATGTTGAGGTTGTGAGAAGAATTTCTGCTGAGGCAGCAAAGACTCAGTTACGCCTAACAGACCTCACAAACTCTCTAACTCCCCAAGAAAGAGATGAAATTAAGAAGAGATTACAAAAGAACCAACCTCTCTTTGCTCAAGTCAGCAGTTATGCTCCACAAGTATATCTTTTCACAAAGAGCGAAAGCTTTTTAAAGGAAGTTTTGCAATTAAGAATATTTATTAAGGAAATTCTAGAAAAATGTTCGAAAGGTATCTATGTTGTTAAATTGGACACTGTCGATAAATTGGTTATGAAATATCAGAAGTACTGGGAAAGCATGAAGATCCAATTGTTGAGAAGACAGCAAATGTTACAGCAACAGCAGCAACAGCAGCAGCAGCAACCAGCATCGGCTGCTTCAGATTCCAACAAGGCACAAAATATATCGCAGCAGCAGCAGCGTGTCCAAGGTAATATGCAACAAATACAACAACAATTGCAGCAGCAGCAGCAGCAAACAAGAAATAGAAAATCTGGAAAAACTCCTTCCAATGTGGCTATTGCAGCTGCTGTAGCTATGAATCCAAATGACAATGCATCATCCATGTCACCTGCTTCTCAGAGTAGAGCGGGCTCTAACCTCCCAAATTACCCTCAACAAATCTCACCAAATATGGCGCCTGGTATGATACCACCAACAAACATTCTCTCTCCTCAAAATCAAACCCAACCTGTTGTATCCCCAAATATGGGTAAGGCAACATCTGCTAGTTTATCAAAGAATGATGGTTCTACAAGTCGCCGTGGTAGCACGAAACCAAGAGCAAAATCTACTGCAGCTGGTCCTGCCAATAAGAAGACTCCTTCAGCTACTGCTCCACAAGTTTCCACACCTGCATTAGTCACTACAGCCCCATCTACATCTGGTACACCGAATATTAGGAACAAGTCAGCTACTCCTTTGAACGGCGGGATATCTCCTAAATCGACAACACAGAGAGCCAATTCTAACACTGGAGTCTCTATGAAGACACCATCTCCTATGACTGTTCCAATTCCCCAACCTGGAAGCAGTTCAATTTACAAAAAGGAGGAAGACTATTTGGCAAGATTGAATTTGAGAAAGGAAGAAATCGTTTTCCGTCAAAAGCAAAGACAAGATATTTTATCGAATTCTCCAATTGATTTGTTTTTGACTACAGTTGCTGACTGTTTGGGTATAGATGATAAAGATGTTGAATTGGTCAATAAAATACCAGTGGCTATTTCAGATAATATCAACAATACAGGAAAGAAGAAATTGACGAAGGCAGCACAGAAACTGAGAGAAAAAGAATTGCTAAATGTTTCAGTAGTTGTTGGGGAGAATGACAAGTTAGTTATGATGTCCAAAAACCCAGATAAGATGAATTACTCTATTGACCCACATTCACTATCGGTAGTATTTAAGAACTCCTCCGATTCAGGTAATTTGACTCAAATGACTCTATCAGGTGGTGAGAATGAGGTAATGAACACTACTGAAACTAACACACGTGGTATTAAGAGAAAGCTAGAAGAAGTTGAAATTAGCCCAGCAAATTCAAATGTATCACCATCAGCTTCAATAATGAGTGAGTCAAAGAAAATCAAGGTGGATTCACCTGAAGATATGTTTGTAAACCATAACAATGGTAGTTCAAATAGTGTTAATAATTCATCCCTTGATGGTTCAGGAAATGAAGGATCTTGTAAAAGTACTGCGAACACTGTGACAGATACCAATGATGCCAATATTTGGGATTGGAATTTTTGGACTAGTTTAGAATAACTATGAATATTTATAGATATTTCTGAACTGCTAAAGTCTTGAACCCATTGTATTATTATCATTATTTGAAGAAACTTTCATCCTTATTTTTATATAATCTTTATCTGTGACTTCAAAGAGTTGTATTATAGATACCTTGTTTGGTATTTAAATTGATAATGGTAGATACTATTATATAAATATTTTTACTACTACAGAACGTTATTGATGTTTTTTTTAACCATTTTCTAAATTGTTTTATAATGTTTTATTAATTTCAACGCCGTTCATTATTTAATATACTCAAAAGATGAAATAGGTCAAACCCTGAAGTGAATTATGAGATATTTATTTTTTGAATATATATCAAATAAAAGAAATAGAAATATTTTGTAGTATTGAAAGTAATTGAGTTTTCAGCGAGATTTTTAGCAGTTGAAAACATTACAGTATCACTTACCTAGTGGTAATATATTCATCAATTCCTAGTAATGTAGCACCGATGATATTTGTTGATAGTGTTAATCCTGCAATTATAGGTATGCTATCTAATAATCCTGCTGTGATCCCAAAGGCAGTATACTGCCCTGGGTGTTCGAATATTTTTTCAAACCTTTGTTTGTTATCTAACCCTTTCAATCTCAACATTTTTGAGAAATATACTCTAGAGAGTGCTGGTGCCGTTAAGGCATGAAACATGAATGGGCCTACTAGAGGAATCGCTGACACACCTAAAAGTAAAACTAGTATAATGAGACCCGTTATGTATTCCAGTGTTTTCTTTGGGAAATAAAAACTCCAAAAATACATTGTTCTCGGAGACACAGAATATCTAATTGGCTTAGATTTAAACATGCTCTGATACCCGTTAATACTTACACAGGATGTAACCAAGCTTTCGTTCAGATGGGAAACACGTAAAAACATCATAGTCAGCATGTTTGCATGAAATAACGAATGGATCCATGCCACAATGATGCCAAATGGGCCTGCAAATATAAAAATTGCAGTGTATACCGGTGTTATTGTAGCCCAATATACCATGCTCACAATAGTATACATTATCAAATAGATTGTGAATAAAGCAACGGATGCCGCCGAGTAAGTTCGAAAGTTATTGTAAAACTCGTACATACCTTTAAAAGGATAAAAGAACACATTTCCACTGAACATATCATCCATCAACACAGCCGACACCTGGGCGGCTCGAGTCACGAGCTTGAACACCTGGTTCTGGTACAAGTTCGGGACATCCTGAAGAATGGCTTTTGTTGACAAGGGTAAAGGTCTAAAAGTTTGGTCGCGGCTAATTTTATAATAGGCCCCACCAATTCCAGTTAGAATCAAAGATCCAGCAAAACTCATTTTCTTAAAAAAAAAAAAGGATATTTGTTGTTGGTTGTTTTATTGTATCCTTAGTCTAGTTGGAACTTTAACAACTCTATACAATTGCTCTTTGCACTCATTCTTTTTTTTCTCTTCTATTTACTTTTTTTTTTTTTTTTTTTTCAATCAGCAACAATAACTTTGCTCTTTTTGGTTTACACTGACACAAAAATAAAATAAAAAAAAAAAAAGACATAAATTAAATAATTTTCTGAGAGTCCGCGCTGCTCGCTTACATAATTGCTTACGGCAGTATCCGAAAAGGGAAAATTTAGTAGCATAAAGTTTACAGGCACGCTGACATAAGAAAATTAAAAAAATATTGAATTGAAGCCCTAGGGTTGGGGGGGGGCTTAATCATAAGGGTTTATGTAGACAAAAAAAAAAAAGAAAAAAAAAAGGGGAGAGTGGGGTAAGTTTTTTCATAAAATAGGGTCAGGTAGGGTTTGGAAGCCCCTGGCAAGGGTTGTAAAGAACTTAGGGTTTAGGGTTTAGGGCAATAGATGAAAAAAAAAAAAATGAACTGGGGAAGAAGAAGAAGAAGAAGAAGAAGAAGAAGGGGGGATCCAATCCCAAATCTGCTTTTCTTGACCTCCTAAATTTAGCTGTGAGTCCCCCTGCCCTTCCACCCCCCCCACACACACAGGGGAACAGAGAAATACAATTTTTTTTTCTTTCTTTTAAAGGGATTCTCACTCTCTCTCTCTCTCTCTCTCTCTCTCTCTCTCTTCGATGTGGGTAAAGAACCATTTATCTGGGGTACACATCATGGTTAATTTTTTGAATTAGTAGAGAACAAAAACCTGGCGGTAAGTATAAAATATTTGTATATAATTCTATTGAATAGCAAAGAAGAGAATATATATATTCTTTCATTCTCCAGCTCTCTCTCTCTCTCTCTGATATAAGCACTAGGAACAAAAACAAAAGGAAACGGAACGTATCTTGTTGTTTTAACGAAAATAGATAAGAGGGGTTGATTAGAATATATTATATTCTTTTATAACTTTGAAGAATTAATAAAGAAGAAGAAGAAGAAGAAGAAGATAGGGAAATACGTAAATAACATAAAAGGGGAAAGGATAGGGAAAATGCCATATATTGGGGCTTCTAATATTTCTGAGAACTCATTTGTTAGTTTAAAGGAGAAGCATTCTATCAAGACTCAAGGCTCGCATTCGAATAATGATTCAGAGGTGTCGTTGGAAGAGGATCCCTCGAACAAAAGCATAACGCCGTCGAGGTTGGCGCAGGTGACTACGGCAGCTAGTTTGGATGAGGAGCGGACGTTAGGAGGTCAGGAGCAGACATTGAGAGGTGAGGAGGACGAGGAGAAAGCGGATAACATAGCTGCGGGCGATGGAGAGGTGCAGGCTAAGCCCAAGACGAGGCCCAGAGAGCAGTCCTTTAATGGACCGCTACCGGAAGAGCCCTTAAGTGACGATATAGCTTTCCTTGCGCATATGGACAAACCACCAGCACTGGCAAGAAACACTTCTTTGGACTCTTCTGCATCTTCATACTCTGAGGTAGACGCTAAGGAGCTGTTTGTACTCCCTAATGAGTCAACACATGCATATTCATACAATCCATTGTCTCCAAATTCTTTGGCAGTACGACTAAGTATCCTGAAACGGTCGTTAGAGATTATTATAGGACATCCTGATATGTTGAGAGATCCTGAATTGGAGTTAAACGAATCGCTAGATGTACCTGTTCAGAGAAGGAAGAGTTTGAATAACTTATACCCACCACGATTTGAGTCATTTTCAGCTGACCGAAGCACAATGCGTGTGACGTCTCAGAAGTGGCAACCGCATAGAGCGACTTTGAACGCTTTTGTAGCCAACAGCACCACTAATTTCAGGAACTTTTCCACAGATAATGGCGACGTCGCCCCAAAAAGTGGTAAAAATAGCATTGCCGGAACTCCCAGCTTTGGAAACATTAATGTAGGTAATATTAAGGGTATACACAGAGCTGCATCTGTTGCATTTCTTCCGGCCACCTTCAGTAAACTAAATTCAGAAAAGAGTCTTCATGATATAAATAACAGATATGGAAGGCGACCTAACCAGCCAGTTACTTTCAAAGAGCCATTTAAGGATATCCCTGAGAGTAAGATGGAAGACGGAAATTCCTCATCTACGAATACTTTGAATCAAGAAGCTACTAGAGGCGAAAATAGTAACAATAACATCAATAGTATTGGAGATGTCTCAGAAGGAGATACAGTTGTCAATGAAATTGATCAGTTTATCGATGAACAACGTGCAAACTTAATGAGTTTGCTAGACTTGCTGAACGAAACACTCGAAAATAACACATCATCAAAGGCATCCGATCTGCATATGATTTCCTTGTTCAATTTAGATAAATTATCTTTGAAAAATAATAATAATAACGGGAGATCTAATTCTGAGTCTGAAAGGAGAACTATGGCATTGAAGAAAACATTATTGGATAGTTTAGCGGAGCCGTTCTTTGAGCATTATAACGATAGTAATACTGAAGATGATCCAGAATTTAATGAGGAAATGGAAGAGATTGGCGGCATAGATGATTCTGTATCTCTAAATGAGCTAAGACCCCAACAGGACTATGGTAGAATTTTAAGAACTTTTACCTCAACTAAGAATTCAGCACCACAAGCTATATTTACATGTTCTCAGCAAGACCCTTGGCAATTTAAAGCTGCAAATGATTTAGCTTGTTTAATTTTTGGTATTTCCAAGAATGCTCTGAGAGCACTAACCTTGCTCGATCTAATTCATACAGATAGCAGGAATTTTGTTGTGAATAAACTTTCCTCTACTGAAGGTCAAGAATTGGTATTCACTGGTGAAATTATTGGTATTGTACAACCAGGAATGGATAACTCAAATCTAGTATGGGCATCATTTTGGGCAAAGAGGAAGAAAGATATGCTTGTTTGTGTTTTTGAAAAGGTTCCATGCGATTATGCTGATGTTATGCTAAGTTTATCAGACTTTTCTGTGACGTCTGTTCAGGATAAATGTGGTTTGTTGGAATCTGCCAAAAATACAGAAAAGGAATCGAAAGAGCCCACTTTCCATATTGGATTACATGATGAGTCTTCAGATTCGGAGCATGAGGATGAGGATGCCAACGCAGATGGACCAAAAACACCGGAACACGTTAAGAAAAGTGTTAAATTTGCCAATGAAATATCAAAAGTTGAGATGTTTAGTAAATCATTGGCGCAGTTAATTCAAGATGTTTGTGATGGTAAACTAAAGGATTTGGATGATGATTTACTTCCTCTTCCATTAAGGGTATCAAACAGAATAAACTATACTAGATATTTTACACTGAGTCATCTATCACATCACGTTCCCTGTGCAGTTTCCTCTACCATCTTAGAAAATGAAATCAAACTAAAAATCCATGGTATTCCATATCAGGCTGGTTTATTTGTTGTTGATTCGCACAATTTCCAGATGATCAGCTTTAATAAATCAATTATTAAGAATATGTTTGGTTATCACTTTGCTGATATGGTCGGAAAGCCAATTACTGATATTATTCCTTCATTTGCTGAGTTGATTAAATATACATCCTTAAGATACCCTGCACTGAACGTCACCAGTCATAAGAACAGAGGTTTAGTGTTAACAGAGCATTTCTTCCGTAAACTGAGAGCTGAGATGAAGGGCCGCAGAGATGAATTTTACACCTCGATTGGTATTGATGCCATTCATAGGGATGGAGGTATGATTAAAGTTGATTTCCAGGTAAGAGTTATGACTTCAAATATATTATTGTTGTGGATTACACATTCAAGAGATGTTTTCTTCAGTGACTACACTACAACACCGTCACAACTCCATATGTTGAAAGAAAATGATTTGGCGGTTGTAAGTAGTGGAAGTAGCTCCACCTGCTCTTCTAACAAATCTTCATCACATGTATCTACCGGAACTTTAAAGGCCTTAAGTAAAATTTCAGATTATCGAGAATTAAAAACTGATCAGGGGTACAAAGAAAGTTCAGAGAAATCCTCAACGATATCCTCAAAAGACTCTACTGTGTTCGAGAAAGACAATAAATCTCCTGGTGGTACCGGTGAAGATGAAGGAGATGTTGACGATAGCGAAATAGAGAAAGATATTGATGATCCCGATTTAAGAAGAAAGCTAGCCTTAGCTAGGATTTATCATAAAGATAAGTCACAATTTGTTAAGGATGAGAATTTCAAGGTCAACCAAAGTTTCATCTTAAGCAAAATCTCTATTCAGCCAAGTACTGATTCTCTGGCATCAACTAGATCGGCGACATCTACTCCTCAGCAGAATAAGACTGAAAAAGATGCAAATAATTCAAAACCAACAACATTTTTGACAACAAATGAGAATCCAATAGGTGCCAAAAAGCACGTTAAGAAGTTCACCGATTTCCTGGTCTTGCAAAAGATGGGTGAGGGTGCCTATGGTAAGGTCAATTTATGTTTGCATAAAAAGGAAAGATATATTGTTGTTATTAAGATGATTTTCAAAGAGCGTATTTTGGTTGATACATGGGTTCGTGATCGTAAACTAGGAACAATCCCATCGGAAATTCAGATCATGGCAACATTGAGCAAGGAGCCACAGGAAAACATCCTTACTCTTCTCGACTTCTTTGAAGACGATGACTACTATTACATTGAAACTCCTGTGCATGGGGAGACTGGTAGTATTGATTTATTTGATCTTATCGAGTTCAAGACCAATATGACCGAATTTGAGGCGAAATTGATATTCAAGCAAGTGGTATCCGGTTTGAAATATCTTCATGATCAAGGTATTGTACATAGAGATATCAAGGACGAAAATATTATTGTGGATTCTCAAGGATTTGTGAAGATCATTGATTTCGGCTCTGCGGCATATGTGAAAAGCGGTCCTTTCGATGTTTTTGTTGGAACTATTGATTACGCGGCACCTGAAGTCTTGGGAGGAAATCCATATGCTGGTAAACCACAAGATATTTGGGCCATTGGTATTCTTCTATACACGATTATATTCAAAGAGAACCCATTCTACAACATTGATGAAATTCTGGAAGGTGAATTGAAATTCAGCAACACGGAAGGCGTAAGTGAACAGTGTACAACTTTGATAGCTAAGATACTGAACAGAAACGTTCAAAAGAGACCTACAATTGATGATATTTTTAATGACGAATGGTTAGTACTCGAAGAAGAGTAGAATATTATTTGAACTCCCCTGTTGAGATTATTTCTTCTTTCTTCTTTACAAATTGTAACTATAAGCTCTCGGTTCTATTTGGTTTTGTTTTTTGTTTGTTTGTATTGTTTATTTTACCTGAATTTCATTTAAACTTAATGCTGTTTTGATAACTTTTTTTTTTTATTTCTTTCTATCTTAATTATTATTACTTCTAATTTTTATTATTATTATCATTTTATCTTTTATTACCATTTTAATTCTATTATTATTCCTTGTTCCTTAATTAATATGACCTCAATATATACTCTTTCTCTTTCTTTCTTCTCTTATCATAAACTATATCTGAAAGCCACCAGATGTAATTTCAAATAGTGACAATATCTATTAAATTATATCATAGACGCTATCACGCATTTGCCCCATTATCGTACAAATTTTATGTGGCGTTACCCGGTGGAAATTTCTTTCCTTTTTTTCTTTTTTTTTCCTTCGCTCTTTTGACAGGGGAATCGCGCCAGCCCTTAGGGGGTGGCCTCTGGTCGGGGTGGGGGGGAAGAAGAAGAAGACGAGAAGAGAGGGATAAGGAGATTTCCCAAATTTGTAGTTTCTATAACTGGATATTAATTAAAGTTGCGTGTATTCTTTGGTCAATACGAGACTTTCTTCTTTTTGATTTGTTGATATTAGGTTGTTTCATTGAGCAATTGGAAATCATAAGACATAGAAAGCATTCAAGAACCTTTTTTTTTATTTTATTGTCCTCTTGGTTGTTGTCGTTTTTTTTTTTTAATTTCTGTTATTGTTATTGTTTGATTTTGTTACCAATCATTACTTTATCCCTTCCTTTTGAATTACACAAAATAGCAAGTAACGGACGATTGATTTGAATACTCTTCCTTCTTCTTATTCTTTTTTTTTTTATATATATAAAAGGTTTTATTCTTTTCTCTTTAGTCGAAACGAGTCGTGATCACAAGAAAATAAAGTTAGAAATGGCGCAGACTGGAGAAACTGGCCAGGATTTATATCCGTTGGCGTTACTGATGGATGACCTGAAGAATGATGATATCTCTAACCGTGTTGAGGCAACCAAGAAGATCGACCAGATTGCCATAGCGTTAGGACCGGAGAGAACCAGAGACGAGCTATTGCCCTTTTTGACTGAGGTGGCTGAGGATGACGAAGATGAGGTTTTCACGGTCTTGGCTGAACAACTCGGTGAGTTTGTGCCATACGTTGGTGGATCTCAGTACGCCTCTATGCTCTTGCCTATCCTGGATATTCTCGCTGGTGCTGAGGAAACCATAGTAAGGGATAGAGCCGTTGAGTCCCTCAACAAGATTGCAGCTCAGATGCCCGATGATGATTTATTCAAGTTCTTTGTCCCCTTGTTACAAAGACTAGCAACAGATAACTGGTTCTCGTCCAAGGTTTCCGCGTGTGGTCTGTTCAAGTCCGTGTTTTTGAAGGTCAAGGATGTTCAGTCGAGAACTGATTTGTGGAATTTGTTCATGACTTTGGTACAAGACGAAACCCCAATGGTGAGGAGAGCAGTTGGTAGAAATTTACCAGTACTGATTGATCTACTAACAGAGAACCCTGATCTTTGTACCGAGAAGGACTTGGAGTACATATCAAACACTTTCCAAACTGTTATTAATGACCCACAGGATTCTGTTAAATTTCTGGCTGTTGACTGTCTAATTTCAATTTTGAAGTTCTTCAACAAGAGGGGTCTGGATACCCATTCCAGAGATTTGTTGAACTCCGCTCTTTCCTTGGCTGGGGATGAGGCCTGGAGAGTTCGTTATATGGTTGCTGATAAATTTGATGAGCTGGCCGATGGTTTTGCTTCAAATCCAGTTTACATTAACGAACTGTTGGAACCATTCCTTAAGTTGTGTGAAGACAACGAGAGTGATGTAAGGAAAGCGATTGCAAAACAGGTCTCCAATTTTTCCAAACATATCAAGGATTCTCATGTAATACTAACTAAGATAATACCTGTCCTTCAGAGCCTAAGTATGGATGAAAATGAGGACGTCAGGGCCTCATTGGCTTCTGGTATCTCTGACATTGTACTACTTCTACAAAAGGATCAAGTTCTCGAATACGTCTTCCCTATATTCTTGAATATGTTAAGAGATGAAATTCCGGATGTTCGTCTAAATATTATTGGTAAGTTGAAGGTTGTTAACGATGTAATTGGTATAGATATGTTGACTGACTCTCTTTTACCAGCTATTTCTGAGTTGGCTAAGGATAATAGCTGGAGAGTTCGTTTAGCTATTATTGAATACGTTCCAATCTTGGCAGAACAATTAGGTGTGAGTTTTTTCAATAGTCAACTAAGTGATTTATGTTTGTCTTGGCTATGGGATGCCGTATATTCTATTAGAGCTGCTGCAATTATCAATTTGCAAAAATTAACAGATATCTTTGGATCAGATTGGTGTAATAGTGAAATCGTACCTCGGTTGCTAGGCCTTGACCCTCAATTGATAGAAAATTTCATCTACAGAATAACACTCCTAAACACATTTAAGGCTCTAGTGACAGTCTTATCGCCTGATGTGGTTGCTAATCAAATATTGCCACATGTTTTAGAATTAACGAGTGATCAAGTGCCAAACATAAGATTCAACGTGGCCAAGACATACCCTAAGATAGTGGAAGTATTGAATAAAGACGGTACTAAGTATCAAGCTCTTATCAAGGATACTATATATACCTCATTGACAGAACTTTGTCAGGATTCAGATTTTGATGTAAGATACTTTGCTAAGGAGAGCATGAAAGAATGTAAGACTATTGTTAATTAATTTAATTAAAGTAAATACTTTTTTATCAAATGAAATATTGCCCTAATTAATAATTATTTTTACCATAAATGAAAACCAAAATTTTGAACTGAAGTTCAAGAATGACTGAAAATATTGAACTGGAATATTTTAAATGATATTTTAATATGCAATACAAAAAAAGGTAAAGGTTATTTATTCATAAAAAGTCATTAACATGAGTTATGTAAACTTCATACAGGTACTTCATCAAGCTTACCGTAGTTATCTTCTACAAGGTCATTGCTGGGTTCTAATTTGATATCAATTGATTCTTCGGTTTTAACCATGATAGAATCATGTGAAAATTCAGATTTGACTGTTATTTTTGGTTCCGACTTTTCATCATCGTTATCAATGGAAACATTTAACTCAGCAGTTAGGTCTTTCTCTAGGGATTTGATATCCAGTTTCATCAAGAACTTCATCCATTTTTCATAGCTGGTGATATTGGCTTTGATAGAGTCGTTAAGATTTGAGAGTTTTGTGAAAGTTTTGTCAGTTATAGGCCTTTCCTTAGATTCCTCATCTTCATTGACATGAAATATCTCGAAATCACCTCTAGACTTACCAACAACTTGACCAAATCCAACCAATAAACCGTTTATCTCCGTCCATAATCTCCTCGGTAACCATTCTTGTAGTGCCTTTCTAGTATCGTTGGGAGTTTTACACTTATTTGGATCCACCCACTTCCACATTTTACAGAATCTATCTACATGTACATCAACACATATACCTTCTATTTTACCCCAGGCCTTCTGAAGAGTTAAATAACCCATTTTGGGACCCACTCCAGGTAATCCTAATATATCGTTAACATTTGTGGGAACATCTGCTCCATAATTTTGATGCAAAATATCGACTGTCCTTTTTATAAAGTTGGCTTTTCTTTTGTGAAATCCTACTGAGTGAATCAATTCGTCAAGAACTTGTTCATCAATCTTCAATAACGCCTCTAGCGTTATTCCTTGAGGATCATGTAATTCATTTATGCAATATTTCATGATATTGTACATCCCCATCGCAGTTACTTCATCCTTAGTTTGTGCTGAAAGCATGACACCTATCAATACCTGTAACCTATAATTTTTAGGAAGAATGTCCTGTTTTTTAATACCACACATTTCTCCAACAGTCATCGGTATCGAAGATCCACCAATACGATCAACAGGGGCACGAATAAAGCCTCTCATCCATCTCATCTTTCTATAAATTTCAGGGAAATTCTTAGGAAGCTTTCGTATACTCTCCTCATCTAGATCAGTGAATATAGTATTGTCAAATGGTTGAGCCCATCTATTAGGGACGTTACCATTACGCATCACAATCCATTTGAAATATTCATGATTAGTTAATGATTTAACCCAATCAATATCGACATAATCCGATTCTACCAATCGAGAGTCCTCTTCCTTCTTCACACTACTCTTCCTTGGCTTTTTGAAGTATTTAGATTCGCCTTCCAGTTTAACAGGAGACACCTTCCTCTTTCTCAGTACAGCCATACTTCTCGCACCAAGTTTACTCAAGTTTGAAAGTCTAAATTGGCTACCGATAAGCATATCAAAAAAGGTGTTTTAGTCAACCTTCCAACCGATCATTATATATTTAAATGTAAAGCTCATCGCTTAGTAATCGAAATCTAAAGTCAGAGAGGGATAAAAAAAAAAATTTTGTTGCCAATGACAGACACCCCTACGAAGTCGTCTAAGGGGACGATCCAGAAAAATGATGACTACGATGCTGCATTCACAATATTACCAACAAGAAGAACAGTATTAAGGTTAGTAAGACAATGATAGAGCATGGACCATTTTCCCTTGCAGTATTTGTGAAGTTGGTTAGTCTCCTCTGCGCCCGGTCCAGGTTTCTCGAGCTAGAATCTAGCAAATTTTCCAAATCGTCCAGTACATGTTGGTTCTGGTCAGTGACTTCCTGGTTGATATCCACTGAGATGCCGTGTGTTGTGTGTACTGTGCTTGCCAAGGTATCCAGTTGTGAGTCCTGTTCGAGGAGCTGCTGTTGCTGTCTGGCAAAGAGCTCATCATTCGATACCCGAGTATCTTGATACCTGTTCTGCTGTGTGCTTCTTGTTTCCTGTTCTTCATCCTCATAGTCATGGTATGGCTGAAATGTCATCGCAGCCGGTTGTTCCGAGGGAGGCGGTGACACGGCTTCCTCGTGCGGGAATGTTTCGGGATCCTCATTGAACCTGACTTTCTTCTGGTTAGCGTCTATCCCCAATAGATCCTCATCTGAGCCACTGCTAGTGCCCACTTCTTCTCCATTGCGTTCCACTGCTGTAGCAGATGTAGTAGTGCTCGGCACAAACTTGTACAACCCCAGATCTATGTGCTTGTCCTCGCTGAGATAGTTATCCAGCAGATCGTTATACTCCTCCTGATATACTCCGAATTCCGGCTCTAGACTATTATCGTTCAGCAGTTCCAGTACCAGGTTCAATTGCTGCTTCAACGCCACGCTGTCAGACTTGGAGGGAGCCATCCCCAGCTCCACCACCAGCCTGTGTCTCTCCTCCACCATATCCTTCAACTTGTCCAACTCGTACGAAACTTTCAGAGACATGCTTTCCTTGTCCTTGATACGGTGTTATAGTTTTTATCTTGTGAATATTGTTATGTACGCAAAATGCTGTGATGGTTTGTGCTCTGCCATTTGGTTATCACAAACACCTTTCTGCTTAAAACCAATATATATATTTTTGGGATTTTTGGGAAATTTCTGCCCCTGCGCCTTTAAAGCAAAAAAAAAAAAATTATGAAATTGAAATCTTGGAAAATATATAAATAAAACCAGCTTTTGGAAGTCTGGAGTTACAGATTCATTCATTATCCATTGTTAGCCAAACAGAACAATTAGCATCAAACAAAGGAGTATTGTTTGGATTTTTTTGTTTCCAGGGAGAAAGGATTTTATTTAATTTACTTGATTATGGAACATACGGAGAAGGAAGTGGAAGAAGATCAGGAGAGTGTCTTGTCTAACTTGGATTTCAATGGACAAGAGGAAGAAGTGAAGCTAGGTGTGCGTAGTGAGCTGAACTTGTCTGAGTACTGTGTGAGCAGCGACGCCGATACTGAGAAGATGGACGAGGAGGACGAGGAGACGCATCCCAAGTTGAGTAACTTGATCAACGAGCAAGTCAAACGTGAGTTAGAGGAAGCAGATGTGAGTGAGAGCAAGAGGCCACATCTTGATGACCATCTGGAAGGTGTGGATAGTAGTACGTTGGTGAATGAAGGGCAGGACTTGGGACCTGCCCCGGACTTATCTGGAGCAAGCCCACAGGCCATTGAAGGTTCTGAGGACACCGGTGAGACGGAGTTGGTTATACCGGAAGCCGCTAAGATTACGGTGGATGAGCAGCAGCAACAGGATGTCTTAGAAGATCAGGTTCCTGCAGTGGCAGAGACAGGAGAAGAAGTACCGGAAGAGGAAGAGGCCGAGGAACAAAACCCTGTGTTGGCTGAGAGCGAAGTAGTAGTTGAAGAAAGGACAAGTCCTGAAGAGAAAGAAGAGGTACATAATTCAGAGAAAGAAGAGCCTTTGCCTCCTACTGAGAATGTTGAATCGCCTGTGGAGGAAAAGCCATTGGTGACCGAGGAAGACACACAGGAGCAGTCTACGTCACAAGAAGCACCAAATGATCAATCCCAGATTGAATCGGAGGAGAAACCGGTGGAAGAGTCAAAACGAGAGGACGAAGAGAAAGATCGTAACACTATCGACATGACTGAGCAAGAAGAGAACGTGCAGCCACCAACACACGACACCTCCGTTGCCAATGGGCCAGAGTCGTTGGATAATGCTGCTGGGTCGGCAACAACCGGGGATGTTCGTGATAGTGCCAGCAACAGTAATAACGATAATGAGAGCAACAATGCAGATGAGGACGAAGGTGAAGTCGGGGATGCCGATGATGATGAAGAAGAGGACGAGGACATTGTCGAGGACGAAGAAGACGAAGAATCACAAGTGGGAGATGTGGTAGTGGACGTGAACAAGAAGCGGAGACGCAAGAAATCTTTCATCCTCCCCATGGTCATGGAGGAACAAAGACAGCAGGCGATCAAGGATATCACAGAGATTGAGCACAAGTTTGCAGACCTGAGACAGAGACTGTACGAGAACAAACTTAAGAGGCTAGAGACGGAACTACAGATGTGTGCCGAGGGTTCGCACCCTGAGCTACACGAGTACTACGAGAAGATCTCGAAGCTGCGTGACTTCAAGCTCAATAGGACGTACCAGAGACAGAAGTACGAGCTGAAGCGCATCGACATAGAGACCCGTGCCACAAGAACAATGATCCACCAGAACTTCCTGCGCTGCGTCAACGAGCTCAGGAGCCAGCTGCTGCAGGACACCACGACGAAGTGGTACGACATCAACAAGGAAAGACGCGACATGGACATCATAATACCGGACATCAACTACCACGTGCCGATCAAGACAATGCACAAGACACTGAGCTGCATCACGGGCTACGCCGGCCCAGCACAACCGCGCAAGTACCTCGGCGAGCCCGTCTCCGAGGACCTCCAGTGCGAGAACATCGAGTACCGATACCAGGGAAACCCGGTAGACAAGCTGGAAGTCATCGTCGACCGCATGCGGCTCAACAACGAGCTCTCCGACCTCGAGGGCCTCAAACGGTTCTACCACGCCTTCCCAGGCGCCCCAAACCTCGCTAGCCTCCGCGACTCAGAAATACAAGAGGATCTACAATACCTAAAGTAGTTATATATATAGAAAATACTCTTCTACATTATATATTATCAATCACATGTGATGTATACACACAGTAACTCTATACGTCCCAACACCCTTTGTGCTTACTCGCCGCACTCGAGGCCCCCCCCACCATCGCCCACAAAAAAAAAAAGCCACAGCACGTACGGCACTTTCTGTGTGGAAGAAGCCCAGTTCTTCGAGATGGAATGTGTCAAAAAAAAAAAAGGGTGGATCCCTCTCGAAGTGTGATGTTGAAAAAAAATTGTGTTTGTCTTAGAAACCGTCGTAGCTAAGTTAGAAAAAAAAGAAAGAAATTTCCTCTTTTCATCATCTCTCTCGATGGTAATAGTGAAAATTTTTTTTTTGTACTTTATATATATATAGTGCTAGTTTCTTTTGTAAATGGAGATATCGATTGATTTTATTCTGATCTTCATTGTATTATCTTCTATCAAAGTGAGAAAAACAACAAAACAATAATACTCAAATAAAATATAAACAATGGCTCTAAAGGACTCTGATAAGTTTGCTACTAAGGCTATCCATGCCGGTGCTCACCAGGACATACACGGTTCTGTTATCGAGCCAATTTCCTTGTCTACTACTTTCAAGCAATCTGCTCCAGCTCAGCCAATTGGTACTTACGAGTACTCTAGGTCTCAGAACCCAAACAGAGAGAACTTGGAAGACGCTATTGCTGCTTTGGAAGGTGGTAAGTACGGTCTAGCCTTCTCTTCTGGTTCTGCCACCACTGCTGTTATCCTACAGAGCTTGCCACAGGGCTCTCACGCCGTCTCCATCGGTGACGTTTACGGTGGTACTCACAGATACTTCACAAAGGTCGCCAACGCCCACGGTGTTGAGACTTCTTTCACCAACAACTTGGTCGAGGAATTGCCATCTTTGGTCAAGGACAACACCAAGCTTGTCTGGATTGAGTCCCCAACCAACCCTACTTTGAAGGTCACCGACATCCAATTGGTCTCTGAGACCATCAAGAAGATCAACAAGGACATCCTTTTGGTTGTCGACAACACCTTCTTGTCCCCATACTTGTCTAACCCATTGAAGTTCGGTGCTGACATCGTTGTCCATTCCGCCACCAAGTACATCAACGGTCACTCCGACGTTGTCCTGGGTGTCTTGGCCACCAACAACAAGGAATTGTACGAGAAGTTCCAATTCTTGCAGAACGCCATCGGTTGTATCCCATCCCCATTCGACGCTTGGTTGACTCACCGTGGTTTGAAGACCTTGCACTTGCGTGTCAGACAGGCCTCCCTAAACGCCATGAAGATTGCCACTTTCCTACAGGACAACGAAAACGTCGTCGCCATCAACTACCCAGGTCTAAAGTCCCATCCAAACTATGACGTCGTTCAAAAGCAACACCGTGAAGCTCTAGGTGGTGGTATGATCTCCTTCAGAATTAAGGGCGGTGCCGAGGGTGCTGCCAAGTTCTCCTCCGCTACCAGACTGTTCACTTTGGCCGAGTCCCTAGGTGGTATCGAGTCTCTATTGGAAGTCCCAGCCGTTATGACCCACGGTGGTATTCCAAAGGAGGCCAGAGAAGCCTCTGGTGTTTACGACGATTTGGTTAGATTGTCCGTCGGTATCGAAGACGCTGACGACCTATTGGACGACATTAAACAAGCTTTGAAGGCTTCTACTGCATAAATATTTTCACCCTTTCATATATCCGTTTTTCCCAATCTCCCTCACGTAATCAAACTAATGGCAAATAATAATAGGAAATACTCAAAAAAAAAAATTTCTTTGGTTTAATAAAAGAAATAGAAAATATAAAGGTTCAAAACAGTAATCTTTTTATCGCTTATATAGATTAAGTTGTTGTATATTATTATTTTATAAATTCCCAATTTCTAAAAAAAAATATTTTGAAAAAAAAAAAAGAGCTTGTACCTTTCTTCACCTACTGACATTATATATATAAATATCAATTGCATCCTTTGCTGAGATTCATATACTCAGTACTAAATGACAGTTAAAACTTATCCATTTGACATACCTGATATGATGTGTATCATTGTATACGTTATCGATTCCGAATGCTTTCTGGGTTCTTTTTCAAGGTTTTTGAATTTCTGATGAATTAAAAAATCTCAGAATGACATTTTGCTCATCGCAATTTTAATTACAATTTTCAATGCTAAGAGACTAAAGAAAAAATATAAAACAGGGAACTACTTAGAAATAATCTTGAAGCTTTAAACTTTGTCAAAATGACAGTGGCTCTACGAACGCGAAATCCGCCAAAAGTGGAGGACGGTATTGATAAAAGTAACATTATTGATGATGTTGATGACAGCGCCAGGACAAGAATGACTAGAAGGAGGCGAAGAAAGACGGAAGAGGAAGAGAAATACAGCGATGACGATAATATAAACGAGTTTAACGATGACGGTACGTTGAAAACTGAAGGTACTTTGAAGACAAACACAGGAAGTGGGAGACCTTTCGAAGTGGTGGCCGGATTGCCCTGTAGTTTGGATATACCACAGTATAACTCAGCGTTAACCGCGCCATTGTCCGTGCGAGACTCAGCTGTGTTGTATAACTCTTTAGTGAGTTCCAGGCGGACATGGATTTCGGGTGAGATGTTTGAAGTCTACTGGACTAGAGCTAACAAAGTGCCGTCGCTTGCCATTAAGGATCCCAGTGTACTGAAAGAACTTGAGACTTCAAAAGAGCAGGATACAAGTGGTAAGGAAAGGATGCAGAAAATGTGTGATTGTGAGATGTTTGCAGGGCCTCATAGCTTTGGAGCAAAGTTGTTTATTGTCAAGGATGAAGAAATAGAAAAGAAATGGCTAATAGAACAAGACTCTAAGAAGAAGGAGAAAGAAGAAAAGAAGAAAATGGATGCAGAAATGAGGAAACAGAAAATTGAACAGAAGAAGCAGAATCTGCTATTGAAAAAACAGGAAAGAGAAAAACAATTACTAATGCAGAAAGAGGAAAGGGCTAGGCTCAAGAGAGAGCAAGCCGAGGCCAGAATTAAACAACGTGAGGAACAGAAACGGTTAAAACAGATTGAGAAAGAAAAAATGAGAGAGTTGAAAGCATCAGCTCCAAAGGTTAAAAAAGAGTCATCTAAGAAAAAATCAGATCAAAACATGATTGCTAATCTTAATATGATGGCACAACGTGATCCAGAATTGAAGAAACTGATGTCAAAAGTTGCTAGTGGACAGGCTGATATTAAGGAGATAGAAAATTTCAAAAAGATCATTGATTTTGCTAAAAAAATGCCTCCTCCAAAAGATGAAAGCGTTCCAGAGAAAAAATCTCAAGATGTATCTGCGGTTGAGAAGAAAGCTACAAAGGCAACAGTTATTGAAGCAACTAAAACAACAGATGAAAAATCTTCTGGTACCACCAGTTCTGTAATAGATACGAAAACAGGGCCGGCAAAAGAAGCTGGTAAAGATGACATGGATTCAAAAACTTCTAATTCTGACAAAACGAAAACTGAAAATAGTATTGCTATTACTATGCCAAGTAAAGAAAATAAGCCGAAAAAAACTGATATAAAATTAGAGCCAGACAATTCGATTATGGGTCCTGCGCCTAAAAGTGAAACCAATCAGCCTAAAAATGATAGTTCAAAGAATGAGGTTACTGTATCAGAGAAGAAAGAGCCCAAAGTTAAGAATGAAGGTTCAAACTCCAAAAAGGAAACGAAGAAAAAAACTGTCAAGGAAAACGATATGACAGAAGAAGAGAAGGATATGCAATTGACTGCTTTCCAACAAAAGTATATTCATGGCGCAGAAATTGTGCTCGAATTTAATGAAAACTCTAATTTCAGATTTTTACTTCCAAAGAAAGCTATCATTGAAAAGGTTGATGATGGATATAAGATGTCCTGGATATTGGTTCATAATCAAAAAGACATCGATAGATATAGGAACAGGAGGATCAAAGAATTGACAAAGAGAATACATAATGATGAAGAAAAACAGAAAATTATTAATGAGTATGAAGTATTAAGAGACCGCAATTGTCCAGCACCATTATTCACATCACTTACAGTAACTTTAAAGGCGATTCATAGAAAATATGAACAAATTATTATGAACAGTTTCGATCCGGTAGAACGGGTTCAAATGCACATGCAAGATATATTGAACATTGGTACCAGGTTGTCTGGTTATAATCTTTGGTACCAGCTGGATGGTTATGATGATCAAAATTTAGCAGAAGAATTAAGAATTGAGCTGAATGAGTTTGAACAATCCTTAAAACCTAAGAGACAAAAGAGAACTTAGTGATTTATAGAAAATTCTTGCATATATAAACTTATACAATCTATGTATTGGGCAATAATGAAAACGGGTTAATGAAATATTATTTCAATGTTCAGCTTTTTTTTTTTTCAAGTAAAAGAAAATTCTATAGTTTAAAACTAGGTATTAAGGATTTTATATAGGTTAATAAATTGTTATATGATATCTTCAAATTATTCTATAGTTGTGATAGAAAGAAAAAAAAATTATAATAATAGAAACGAGTAATAAGAAATAGCCTTCCCATAAGAATAAACGAAATATAAAATGTAAAAAATTTGTTAGATTATGTTGTGTTGTGTTGTGTTGGTGTAATGATGGTGATAGTGGCTTGTCTTTATCAACCTTTTATATGTTGTCTTTTTTTGTTTGTTGTTGTTTTTTCAACGTTATGCTTAGATCAACAAAGCAGCGGCAGCCAACAAGGCGACGGAAGAACCAGCCTTCAAGTTGTTACCACCAGCGCTGAAAGTAGAGATGACGTGAGAGGAGGAAGCAGCTTGAGAAGAAGATGGAGCTTGAGAAGCCTTGGAAGAGGATGGGGCAGCAGATTCCTTGGAGGATGTGGTGTAAGTGACAGTGGAAGTAGAAGAGAAAGAAGCTGGGATAGTAGAGATGGAAGAAATAGCAGATCTAGAAGAAGAAGAGGAAGAGGAGGATGTGGCAGAAGCAGAAGAAGAGGAGGATGTGCTTGAAGCAGAGGAGGAAGAAGCATGAGAAGATGAAGTAGAAGAAGCAGAAGAGGAAGCAGAAGAAGAAGCATCACCTAGGTCCTTGTTGACACCGGAACAAGAGCTCTTGAAAGCATTGTAAGCGGCATCAGCGTTACCGTTTGGACAGATAGAGTCCAAACAGCTCTTGATAGCACTGTTCTCGTTCTCGCAGAAACAGCCGATCTGGTTCAAAGAGTTACATTGACTGCTTTGCTTGCTCACTTGAGCAACACAGGCCAACAAACAGGCAGGAGGAGTGGCAATGACCTGGGAAGCCAACATAGCCAAAACAACAGAAACAACAGCAGCTTGCATATTTTTTTTTTTATTATTTTTATATTAGTATATTATTTGTGATGAATTATCTCGAGTTCTTGTAGTTTCAAAGAAAAGGTATTGTCTTAAAACACACAAAATATCTTATTCTCTTTTATGTTAGTTTTATAAAGAAGAAAACACCCCCCCCCCCTCCTTCCAGCCCCGGAAAAGGTTCGAGAGAGAGGATAACATTTTTATTTATTTATTTACTTTTTGCCAGTGTCACACAAGGGCGAAATCAAAAAAAAAAAAAAACAAAAATAGAAAGAAAGAAAAATTTTTTCCCTTCTTCTTGGACGCTCCTCTACGCCACCTTCTGTGCCAAAAAAACGAAAAAACAAACAAAAAAACAAAAACAAAGCAAAAAAAAAAAAAATATTTTAGTGCTTGTTGCCTCGATCTCGAAATGCAGTGTTGAAGTTAGATAGCTGCAATTCGATTCCCGCACGCACTTTTCTGTGTGAAAAACTCGCTGAACATGAAAAAAAAATAAAAAAAAAACTTTTTTTTTCTTTGTATACCATTTCACAGAGGGGCGCCCGGGTAATAAACTTCATTTTGCTTCTATTTTTGGTAGCCTTCCTGTTTTTTTTAAAAACTTCTAGTCATATCCCAATGTACGGGGTATATATCTCTTTACGGTTTTCAAGATAATTTATATATACTTCTGTACGTGTGTGAATCTCATCCGGGTAAGTAATTTCAGTATATATATATAAAGAGGGGGGGGAGACAGCCGCCCAGCGAAGAGAAAAGAGAATTTTTTTTTTTTAATTTTTCTTGGCGGCTAAATAAATTGTTTTTCCTTTTCTTTTTATTTTATTTTATTTTTTGGTGGTTATTTACAGAATGCATATATATATATAACATACATCAATTGTTGTTTCTTCAAAAGTAAGTTTATTGGTATGATTGTGTAGTGTACTTTATTTGTTTTGTTTAGTTTTGTTTTTATTATTGTTTCGGTATTTCAGGGTATGGTGTTGTACTTGAGGGTTGTGCTCCTCCGGGTGTTACTGCTCCATTTGGTATTCCATTTGATGGTTGTGTTTGCTCCGGTAAGAGGATATTGCCCTCGGAGTCATACTTGGGAACTTCTATATCTTTTCTTAGATGACCGTCTTTCTCGAGTTGTCCAACAACTATCGGTTCAAAGAACCGTGCTCCAGTATATATACCGACCAATGATACAACACCAATGGTGACGAGATCAAAACCCTTAACACGACTCATTTTTTCAGATAGTGCGTGTAGGAGAATAATGAAGGAAGTTCTATAACTTGTAATTCAACTTTATTGTTGTTATCTTGTCCAATTTTATCCTTTTTTGAGGCGAAGTCTTTATCCTGTGAAGAAATGGTTGGTTTAATTTGTTTGTTTTTTTTTGTTAATTATAGTGATCTCATTCTCTCGATTATGTCTCCTCTTGCATTTCTTTTTTTTTTTTTTTTTTTTTTTCGATTATTAATTTTCTAGGGGGATGGGAGGAAGGGTTACGGAGGGTTGGGAAAAAAACTCTACGGAGGAGCTCTTTATGCGAGCATTTATGTGTATGAGCTGGCGACAATCACAAAGAGAAAAAATTGGAAATTTCATGCCAATCCTCGAGAGCCGTTTTTTAAAGGGCTACAGTTTAAATAAGAGTACCCCATTCATTTTCATTTCTTAAGTCTTGCTGTTGCTTTTGCATACTTTCTTTTACTTGTAGTCTTGGTAAAGAGAAAGGATTAACAATATTTTTTTTTTTTTAGGTAATTGAAGAACTTAAACTAGGCAAAACTGTTACGACTATATTTGTTGTCGTTAATTGTATTTTGGCCTTTCTTGTATATGAATTTTGGTGTCTACAGAGCATCGCTAGTCTCATTTGGAAGAAGAAGCAGTTCATTAATCTTCAATAATCAGTCCTCGAGGCAGTCTTTCCTGACAATTGCATTGAGAAAAAATATGTCCTCCGCTGCAAAGTATAAGGACCTTAAGGTCAATTTCTTGAAACCGGATCTCGATGATAGAGAGTACCGTTACATCCAATTACCAAACAACTTGAAAGCATTGGTGATACAAGACAAAACTACGGACAAAGCTGCTGCTGCACTGGATGTGAACATTGGTGCTTTCCAAGACCCAGAAAACTTACCAGGTCTAGCACATTTTTGTGAGCATTTGTTATTTATGGGATCGGAGAAATTCCCAGATGAGAATGAGTATTCTAGTTTCTTAAGTAAGCATGGTGGTTCCTCAAATGCTTATACCGGCTCTCAAAACACTAACTATTTCTTTGAAGTTAACGCTGATCATTTACAAGGTGCATTGGATAGATTCTCTGGTTTCTTTACCTGCCCTTTGTTCAACCAGAAATCGACTGACAAGGAAATTAATGCTGTGGACAGTGAAAATAAGAAGAACCTGCAAAATGATATTTGGAGAATGTACCAACTTGACAAATCATTGTCGAATCCAAAGCACCCATACCACAAATTTTCTACTGGTAACTTGAAAACTTTGGGTGAAATCCCAAAAAATGATGGTTTAGATATTAGAGACGAACTTCTAAAATTCTACAAGGACTCCTATTCTGCTAACTTGATGAAATTGTGTATTTTGGGTAAAGAGGATCTAGATACACTATCCGAGTGGGCTTCTGATTTGTTCAAAGATGTACCAAACACTGAACGCCCATTACCTGTATACGATGCAGCAATTCTGGAGAGAGAACATCTCCAAAAAATAATCAGAGTCAAACCAGTTAAGGATTTGAGAAAGCTTGATATTGAGTTCGTGGTGCCTGACTTTGAGAAGAACTGGGATTCAAAAATTCCACATATTTTCAGCCATTTGTTAGGACATGAAGGAGGTGGATCTTTGCTTGCTCACTTGAAAACATTAGGATGGGCTAACGAACTTGCCTCAGGTGGTCATACTATATCTGATGGGAATGCATTCTTGAATATTGATATTGAACTAACTGATGAAGGTCTAAAGCATTATAAAGAGATTTCTGTATTGATTTTCCAATATATCGAAATGTTAAAGAACTCCCTTCCACAAGAATGGATCTTCAAGGAATTGCAGGCTATTTCTAATGCAACCTTTAAATTCAAGCAAAAGGGTAGCCCTTCCCAAACTGTTTCTGGTTTGGCTAAGTTATTAGAAAAGGATTACTATGTTCCACCAGAAAATATGTTAGCCTCTAATCTATTACTAAAGTACGAACCAGAATTGATTAAGAAATATGTGAACGCTCTGAAACCAGAAACTTCGCGTATTACTCTAATCTCTAAAAATTTTGAAAGTGATAGTAAGGAAAAATGGTATGGTACCGAATATAGTGTTGAGGATTATTCTGAAGATTTTATTAAATCTATTAGTCAGCCAGGCCTCAATTCAGAATTGCATTTACCAAGACCTAATGAATTTATTGCAACCAATTTTGAGGTTCAAAAATATCCTGTTGAAGAACCAACCAATGAACCTCATTTGTTAAAGGATGACGACAGTAGTAAATTGTGGTACAAAAGAGATGATAGGTTCTGGCAACCTCGTGGTTACATTTATATTACATTGAAATTACCTAATACACACTCCAGTATTATATCGAGTATGCTTACAACTCTTTATGTACAAATGGTGAATGACTACTTGAAGGATCTTCAATATGATGCAGCATGTGCAAACATACACGTTTCATTTGTCAAAACAAACCAAGGTTTAGATTTAACTGTCTCCGGATTCAATGAAAAACTGTTAATTCTGGTGAGAAGAATATTAGAAGGTATCAATTCTTTCGAACCTTCAAAGGAAAGATTTGAGATCTTCAAGGATAAGAGCCAGCACCATTTGAAGAATCAATTGATGGAGGTTCCTTACAGTCAAATGGCTGGATTATACAACAGTGTTATCAATGAAAGAACTTGGTCAAATGCTCAGAAACTCGGCATAGTTAATTTGTTAACATTTGAACAACTACAAGTTTTTGTTAAGACTATTTATGAGGGAGTTTTCTATGAGTCTTTAGTCCATGGTAACATGATGTCAGATGAGGCCAAGGAAGTTGATACTTTGGTTTCTACACTATTGAGGAATAATTCTATTAAAAACTTGGACGTCCAAGGAAGTAGACTGAGATCCTACGTTCTTCCAAGCGGCAAAAGTTACTCCTACGATACCGATTTATTTGATGACAGAAATGTTAACTCCTGTATCCAGCATGTTATCCAATTGGATGTTTATAATGAAAAACTGTCTGCTCTAAGTGGTCTATTTGCACAAATGCTACATGAGCCTTGTTTTGATGTTTTGAGAACGAAAGAACAATTGGGTTATGTTGTATTCAGTTCAAGTCTGAATAATCATGGTACCGCTAACATCAGGATTTTGATCCAATCAGAACATACAACGCCATATCTAGAATGGAGAATTGATGAGTTCTACAAGTCTTTTGGTGAGATTTTAAAATCAATGAGTGCAGAAGACTTCGAAAAGCATAAGGATGCATTGTGCAAGACATTGTTGCAAAAGTTCAAAAATATGAAGGAGGAGAGTTTGAGATACGTTGCTGCCATATACCTGGGTGACTACAATTTCACACATCGTCATAAGAAGGCAAGTCTCGTTTCCGAATTGACCAAAGAGGATATGATTTTATTCTACGAACAATATATTATGGGATCTGGTACTACCAAGCTTATCATCAATTTACAATCCCAATGTGTAAACGATAAGATTGATGAAACTAAGTTGGATACCGACCATTATCCAAGTGCTGAAAAGATCACTGATATCGGTAAATTTAAGTCGCAACTATTCTTGGCTCCGTTACGTCAACCAACCAAGAAGTTTGAAGTTCAAGCTGAGAACTAATGGGTTTGTAGCTGTACGTATTGACGCAAGTATAAGTAATTTTTTCTCAAGATTTTTTCAAAACAAATGAAAAAGAACAGTTACTAATATATAAAATAAAATAAAGAAAAATAAATTAAAATAAAATGTAGACTTCCTTCGACACCCTGAATCCACAGTACCTCTCCGTTATTATATCGTTAGAGAGGGAACTAAGATAAGAGCTTCCTTTTCCGTCCATTAAAAATTTTACTCTTGGAAGCTAGTATTTCAATCTTTATAAGTTGAAACACTGGCAATCAACTGCTGTTGGATGACAGATATCGTCGACTGTGGCATGCTCCCGTTGTATTATTTTTGATTCAGGGTTCTTAAAAATGGAACAAAAAATAAATGAAAAATTTAAACTAAGAAGGAAATTGTAAAAGTAGTCTCTTGATCAATGTTGATTCCTTTTATACTCTGGCAATAATTTCCAAAGGCGAGTGAAAAGAAAAAAAAAATTTTTTTCCTGTTTTTTTTTTGTAATCGTAGCTTATTATGTTAAGTTAGGGCTTTAGGTTTTAAGGTAATGTGTTAATAAAATGGTATAAGCACTAAATTAAGATTTATATCGATTGCACTATTGATAATTTCTGTACCGTTGTGTCATTAGTGGTATCTAGTTTAGTAGTAAGTCTATAATACTGAATCATATATAGTACTGTTACTGTGAATGACTAGTCTTTAATCTAACTGGTGTTAGGGTAAGTTTAGTTAGTAGATGTTACTTTTCTTTAGAAGTCCCACGGCTCTCCCGAGGCAGGTCTCCCAATCGTTCGGTCGTATAAGGTTCCTTGCGATTGCCTAATTACGCGTGTAAGTAACAAAGCGTCTTAGAATGTTGGGTTAATTACTAACTTGACTTATTCTTATATCTGAGGAGATTAAGAATTAGTCGGTCAACAATTATATCAAAGTTATTTAGATCGATGAGATAAAACTAACGATGAAGTTAATGAATATAGTTGTTAAGCTATAAGTCGGTATTCTATTGTATATTTCTTCTTATGTATCTATGTATTGACTATGACAGTTAGAAACTAACGGGAAATACAAGGAGTTAGTTTCCATATCATTTCGT
>JAJLXT010000094.1:0-50051 GCA_030571395.1 Nakaseomyces sp. UFMG-CM-Y6046 | reverse complement strand
GGCACTACAATATATTGTCAATGTTTTTTTTCAATATTGTAATGTAATGTAATGTATAATACTGTTGATACAACGCACTGTACAACGCAATATGTCATTACAAAATTACACAACTACGCCATTACTATCACACACACACACACAGACCATTAGAAATGATCTTTCCATCTCTCGAGAAATGCCCCTAAACTCTCTTTTTTTTTTCAAATGCAGGGGGGAATTGGGAGGCGTCTCCCTTCCTTCGTGATGTGATGGAGGGGGGGGGACCAGGATTTATTATTATTATTATTTTTTTTTTAAGGGCGTTCTCCCTCTGCTTCTCTGTTTATTCTCTCACTGTTCTCTCTCTGCCCCCCTGCTGCAGAGAAACAGCCGCACATTTTTCTTCTTCTTCTTCTTCTTCTGCGGCACAGAAACTAGGGTACCAACTCTTATTTTGCTTGAACATTACGTTATTCGTAGTGGGTTACCTGTTATCACCTAATGATTATAACTGTATGGGATGCGTCGGTGATAATTTTCTTTCTCCGGTTTCGTTTGGAATGTTTAATAGTTTCATACGTTTCTTACACTATATATATTATATATTTTACTATACTATACTATACTATATGTTTATGTTAAGTTATGTGATATTATATTGCGTTGTGCTTCAGTTCAATTCAATAGACCGTGGTAGACCATGGTGGCTGCGTTGGTGGCCTTCTTGGCTGCGCGCTTGTACCATGGGTCTGGGGTGATCTTGCCGAAGAGCCAGTTGGTGTTGTCACGGGCCATGTTGACTAGCTCTTCACGGCTGTACATGCCTTGTTTGACTTGCACACCGACTTTGTTCAAGTACTGTGTCAGGTCGTCTGTGGACCAGCCCTGGAACGAGTCCATGAACTTGTTGGCGACGTCGTCCTTCAGGTTCGAGGCACCGCGTTGCACGTTGGTTAGCTCGTTGACAAGGTAGTCGTACGTGTCGGAGCCTTGCTCGGCGATGTTGGCCTTCTTCTCCTTGAGCCAGCTCAAGAAGTCGTCGGTGTATTCCTTTGGTAGGCTCTGGAACCACTTCTTCTTGGTGGCTACAGCGAGCTCGCGCAGCTGGTCTTCCGTGGCGTCCTTGGCGTACTTGATCTTGTAGCTGTCCAGGTACGTCTTCAACTTGACGGTATCCCATTGGTCAAACCCGTACTGCTTGATGGCATCCACGGTGTCGTCTTTCTTGCCCTTCAAGAAGTTGAACAGACCGAAGAAGCTGTCCTTCGAGACTTGTGCAGCGTTGCTGACGTGTCTCTGCAGGAATGGCGAGGCCTTGTCCTGCATGTAGCTCACATACCAGTCGACGTCATCCTTCAAGAGGCTTGCGTGACTCTTGGCTAAATCGTGCAGGTACTCTTTCTGATCCTTGGCATTCTCCTTAACAGCAACACCGTGGCTCTTTAGCCAGTTCTCCAGTTGCGCATTATCCCATTGGTCAAAGACATCGTCCTTGATCTCGCCAGCCTTGTCAAATAGATCAAGCTTAGAGATGTCCAATTGGTTCAAAAGTTCGACACGCTTGCTGTCTACCTCCTGAGAGACCTGGTAGATGTTCTTCTTGACCAAACTGATCAATTGGTCCCTCTTGTCGGTGGCCTCATCATATTTGATCTTGTAGTGGCCCAGCCAGTCCTGTAGATCCTTAGTGGACCAATCATCGAAGTATGAAGAAGATGGGTAGTAACCGGAAATGTCCAATTTCTTGGAAATGTGGTCGTAGTTCTCCTTGATGGTCTTGATCAACTGGTCCTTCGATTGACTGGCATCGTGAGGTAAATCGTACTTGGCCAGGAACTTCATTAACGAATCCTGCGACCATGAGTCAAAGAACCAGCCTTTCAAGTCATTATACTTCTGTTCGGCTTTACCCTTCTGCTTACCGATAGTGCCAGCAAGCCATGGGAACTGTTGTTGGTCACTACCCCAGGTGTTCCACCAGTTCTGGTTGTTGTTGTAACCAGTAGCGTCCTTAGCAGCGTCCCACTTCTCCTCTAAGTCCTTGAGTAACTCGTCTTTGGACTTGGAAAACGACTTACTTAAATCCTCAGAGTAATCATTGACATACTCTGTCAAATCTCTTTTGGTAAACTTATCCCTAATGTTGGCAATTAATCCATCGTTTGATGAACCTAGAGCATTTACTGATGTAACAGCAACAAATGTGGCAAGAACACTATACAACTTCATTGATAATGTTTCCTTTCCTGTTTATTAATATTTGTTAAAAGTATCTGAAATGAATAGTTTTGAAATAATAATATTTTTGGTTTTGTATTTTGTTCAATCCCTCTTTTTTTTTTTTTAATTTAATTTTTATCTTTTTTTTTTTTCTTTATTTAAATTTGAACCCTTATATATATCGAAGTTTTATAGAAGATAGTACTTATCGGGGTTTCAAGTTGTTTAAACAAGAATTGAAATTAATATTAATATTTAATATTAAATTACGTCGTCATCCCTTATTATTTTTAATTATTTCTTTTCTTTTCTTTCCTTTTTTTTTTTTTTTCTTTTTACATGTCCTTTCCATCTTCCCTTAGATGGAACGGCTACTAGCAATGTATATAAGTTTGTTTATGTTGTTAAAGGGCACTTGCCAGTTGTGCATGTGTGTGTGTGTGTGTGTGTGTGCTAATGTGTTATTTTGGATGACCTCTTGGTGAACACACCAAGATGGTGTGGGAAATAAGTTTTCTACTACTATTTCTTTTTTATTTTCGACTTGATTCCAATATTTTTGGGTTATTTTTTTTTTAGGGATGACGAATAGAAAAAAAAAAGAAAAAATATAATCAGTTCATATAACTTAACATATTAAGTATTCGTTGTTGTTATTTTTAAGGGAAAGAAGAAGATTGTAAAGAGTATTATACCAGATTCTAGAATTCTTGATATTGAATTATTGTGTGTGTGTGTTACATCCATCTCCCTCCGAGAATTTCAATGCAATGCAATTGTTGTTGTTTTTTTTCTTTCACTGAAAAAAAAGAAGAATAAGGCATCCCTCCCCCAATTCCATTGTTACCACATGAACAAGGAAACTTGCAGGGATGAAGGGATGCCATAAAAAAAAAACAATGCCATGTCATTTAATCGACTACAGAAGCCGTTAGATATTCGACGTAGAGCACATACACAATAAAACAACACTACATAACATCATACATCATGACAATGACCTTTACAAATATTAATAATAAAATCATCCCCCAGTTTCACTCTCTCTTTCTCTCTCTCTCCAGATGTTAGAATCCGATGCCCCTCTAGCCATTATCTTCTAGCACTCCCCTAAAATAAAAAAGAAAAAAAAGAAAAACACAATTTTCAAATCGAAATATCGGTATCGACGTTGTGAGTCACCCGTTATATAGTAAAATACGGATGAAACATGCATTATATACTGCTATACGTTTTTTGCAAGTGATATCCGTCATTTGTTACGGCAGTTTTATTTTTCATAATTTTTTTTTTTTTTTTTATTTGGTGAAACTCTTACAATCGACGTTTGGTGTTACAACACTATGCACAGAGAAACATTGAATTACTTTAAAATTAAATCAAATAGCGTCTTATTTTGAATATTGATAATTTTAAGATTACTGTAAAGGGTACTCTTTTTTTTTTTTTTTTTTTTTTGGATATAGGAGTTATCTTCAGAGTAGTTTGGGAATTTTAAACATAGAAAGAGAATAGATTTGTTTGTTTTTATCAACAATCATTTTGAATTGGTGTTCTTTCTTACTTCATATCAATTTTTAAACAAAAATGTTTCCAATGAATGGGTCTATGAATGGGGTTGGTGTAGATACACGTGCTGGAAGTGGGAGCCCGATGCCCACTATCGATGGTACAGATCCCGTTCAAGTAGCAGGTCAGCAACAACAACAACAACCATTGCCACAACCACAACCTGGTTTTAGACAGATAATGGCCGTTCCAATTCGTGTTACTAAAGAGTTGTCTAGTGGTGTAAATGTGAATCAAAATAATGGTACCAATCCTGTGGTGGATCCCAAAAGTTACTCGTTGGCTAACCTACACGTGTTTCAGAATATTCCAAGAGAGACTGCCCGTGGTGTTGATGATTTGTCTAGAATGCGTATGTCGCTGGTAAGCGGGATTCCTGAAGAGATTAAGTGGGCAATGAAGAAGTATCTGGCATATAGTAACAAAGCACCTTACATGATAAGTTTGATGAAGGATAAAGAGCTCCTGCCTTTGTTCAATGGGTTCATTGAGCCCTTGTTTGATCTGATAGAAAAGTTTAATGAGCCACTTATTTATGAGACCACCGCGATGGAACAGCTGCAGGCCGCATTGAACTGTCTTCTTATTTTAAGAAACTTAGCTCAGGACCAAGACTCGGTTCAAGCGTTAATTAGATACGAACCTATAAAGAAATTCTTACTGTTCGTGTTACAGAAATACGCCTCTCTGAGCGACCGTGATTCTACATGGACAATATACGATTCCAATAACTCCTATATGAATGAAATAATACACTACTCCCTGGATCTGATGGAAGCTATGTCATCTTACATGGCACCAGCAATGAAAGGCGATCCATACTTCTTGGCATTGTTGAAGGTACTAAGTTACACCAGAGATAGATCTATGGTTATTTCAATTTTGAGATCTTTGTCTCGTCTACTGGTTAGATCTAAGGCAGATGAAGAGAGTGTTGTTGATAATATCGATCCCTCTACATTGACCCAAATTGTTTGTTTCCTGTTAATTGAGTTGGATGAAGAATTGGTTATTGCATCTTTGGACTTCCTCTATCAGTACATCCTACCTGGTAATAGAAGAATTAAAGAACTATTCTCAGATACAGAAAGATTCTCGGTATTCACATCCATTATTCCAAAACTTCTGAAATACAACATAGAACTGCCAAACTACTCCGTAATTGAAAACACTGATATTAAATTGATAAGGCGTTTAAGACCACCAGCACTAACAGAAGTACCCAAGCTAGACGACGATATTTTTTCTGAAATTTTTGTGATGCAGGAACCTATGAGATCGGCTGCTTGGATAAGATCCTGTTTTGAATGTGTGGATGACTCAGAGTTCACCCAAATATCTCTATGGCGTGCTTATGAAGCAACATTTGGGGCAAAACTAAGGGAAACTGGTAGAAAATTGCTACCGGCTGTGGAATTCATTAAGAATGTGTCAAATGCTTTTAGTGGTGCCTCTGCTATGGTAGTTACCGAACCAGATACTGGAAAGAAACGATTTGTTATCAGAGGTATTCAACCAAGACTAAAGGCGATTAGCGTACGAGAAAGCAATGCCCTTGCAACCAAAGAGAGTATCAATTCTTCAAAGTACCTAGTAAGTGATGGCGGTAAGATAATACCTGCTAAACAGGAAGTATTGCCTCAAATAACATTTGCGGAGGAACTATCAGATGTGTCGAAAGCTGCAGCATCATTTTTGTGTTTGGTTTCTAATGACAATGAAGGACCAGGAATCCAATTCTGCCAAACCATTAAACCTGTTTTACTACATGAATTGGCGGATATTCCACCAATGAATTCTGTGTTATCTGAATATATGGATAATGTTCTAATGATATAAACCATCATCTGGTACAGTTATATACATATAGATATAAATAATCATTAGTCATTAAAACAGTTGTAATAGTAATTTTCTCTATGTGTATTTCTTTGAGGTTAGAACAGATATGTTAACTAAATCGAAACATTTTTTCAATGATATTTTTATATATGTCATAAAACGAGTGGACTAGCTATAAATGAAAGTACAAAGCTGTTAATAAAAATTGAACGATAACTTTAAACATTTAAAGCACAAAGAAAGTGTATCAGGGTATCTGGCATTGTGGCTTTTTTTTTTTTTTCTAATTTAATTTAATTTAATTTAATATTTTAATTTTATTTTTTTTTTTTTTTTGGGAACGTAATACCTACCATATATTGAAGGTAATTCTTTTTCCATAAAACAATATTGATTTAATACCAATTATAGGAATTATTTCGTAATGTGATTTTTCGAGGACGGCAAAATAAAGAAAACTACTAACAAAGTAATGAGGTGGCCTTATAGTGCAAACTAAAATACAAAAACTTGTTCATCTCCTCTGGATTTGGAGTAGTCCATTCTCCATCCAAGCTCCTTGGCATATTCAAAAATTTTCTCGTTAAATCCATCAGGACCACAGATCAAAAGCCTGCTGTCATCAGAAGGGTTTGGCAAGTACTTTTTCAAGTATTCTTTAGAGATCTGACCAACATCGCCCGTCCATTTTTCATCGGCTTCAGAAATAATGTAATGAACATCGAAATGTGGGTACTTCTCGGCCATGTCGTCTAATTCATCCTTCAACAGGATATCGTTTTCAGTAAGGTTACAGTAAATAAGAGACAGTTGGGTCAAATCTTCAGGGACAGTAATAATGTCGTTTAGCATTTGTAGAGCTGGAGTAATACCAGAGCCACCGCATACCATTCCAATATTCTTGTAAGTGTTTGGTTTGTAAATCAGAGAGCCTACTGGGCCTCTGAAATCAACAGTCTCACCAGGTTTCATAGAGGCGAAATATTTGGAGACTTTACCGTCTTTGTAAGACTTGACCAACAAATCAATGTGGCCTCTCTCGTATCTGGAGCTGATTGGGTTGTAGTTTCTGATCTGCTCCTTACCATCGATGAAAACTCTGACTTGAACATGGTGACCAGAAGGAATCTCAATCGTCTCCAATGGAGTCTTCAATTTGAAACGGTAGATAGCGGTGTTCTTAGAGATCAAAGTTTGGTCTTCAAGCTCTAAAGAAGTCCATCTATCCGGATACAGCGACCTTCTTCTCTGGAACGCAGCATAGAATCTAGCACCAACAAGCATACCCAACACCAGTAGCGCTAGCAATATCTTTGGTTCACCAGACAGGTAAGTCATGATGGAGATACCAACCACAAACAGAGCGGTTGGAATGTACAAACCATGCAATGGTTCATCTAATATATTCTTGTGCTCAACTATATCGTCACCCATTCCTTTGTTATTTGTCTTTAGTCGATAGATTCACTCTTATTGTACTAAAATAAACCCCAGAATATCCAATAACAAATAAGTGCGAAATGCGATGAGCTTTATTACAAAGTCGGTTTGTTATTGTTTTTCCCAGTGTTTTTTTTTTTTTTCAGCTTTTTGCTTTCCAGACAGAGAACCCGGTTTTTTTTGTTGGAAACCTTTTCCCGTCCTTTGCCACCATGCGCTACGGTCGTTTCTATGGCAAGTTCTGTCAACAATGCAAAAAATGCAAGATTTTAAAAGGCCTCTCTCACCTTCAAATTTGTGACGATTTGTTTGATTGAAATGATATTGTATTGTTATTATTAATAGTTTGATTAATATTGTGTTGTTAATATTGTATTGTTAATATAGTATTATGTAGTACTAGTTTGATTAACATTTATCACTATTGTATTATCCAATACTGCCTCTCTATATTATTTTGTTTTTGCTTTGATACTCTGAGGTATTTTAGTTTATTAAAACCACGATCCTCGCTAGAAGTAAATCATTTTAATTTTTTTCTAAATATTTACTTTTTTGTGCATTTATCTCGACTAATTATAGACTTTTTTTTCTTTATAAAATAGCAATGGAATTTATTATATTAAAATTTACCTTTTTCATTCATTATTTTGTTTTAGGCACTTACATCTGGATAGGCATCAAATCTTCTTTGTGTAGTGATTGGAATACCAGCACGAGTTTTGTCGATAACTTCAGGATCTAGTTCAACAAAGAGAGTCTCTTCGCCTATATCAGCTTCAGTAAGCACATGGCCAGATGGATCAGAACATAGAGAGTGACCCCATGCTTGGTATGAGCTGTTGGGGTCCCTGGCTGGTGAACATAGAAGTGTGTAAATTTGGTTATCCACAGAGCGCCCTCTTGCAAGTAGTTGCCAGTGCAGTGGTCCAGTAACAGTGTTGAATGCACCTGGGTAGATCATAGCAAAAGCACCTTTCCTTGCTGCAATCATGGCCATCTCCGGGAATCTTAGATCGTAACAGATACCAACACCGATCTTACCGTAGCTTGTGTCAACAATTGTAACCTTGTCGCCACCAGTTAGCGTGATACTTTCCTTGAACGTGATCTGGCCTGGAATATCGATGTCAAATAGATGTAGTTTACGGTGCTTACCGATGACTTCACCCTTTTCGTTGAAGATCAGACAGGTGTTGTATATCTTATCATCCTTGGGATCTCTCTCAGGGATAGAACCACCGACAAGCGTGATAGCATGTTCCTTAGCAATCTCCTTTAGTACATTAACTGATTGGGCCTCTGGATCGTCCAAAACCTCAGAATATTTTGCAAACTGCTTCACATCGTAAGGCGAGTTGAAACATTCAGGAAGCACTACAATCTTGGTATCTGGTTCTTTCTTCATGGCAGAATCGATTAACTTCCTGGCGCGGTTCAAGTTTGCTGACTTATCGGCAGTCGAGCCAATCAATTGGATCAGAGCAACTTTTATTTTTGATCTTAAAATGGTTGACATTCTGGTTAGTTCTGTCTTATTTGTCTCTATTGCTAGTTTAAATTCACCTTTTTTCTTTTATAAAAAATGAGTCCGTTGATATATAAACTCTTTTTATATGTTCCTGTCTATCTCTAAATTTTGTTTTCTCTCCTCAAAGTAGAAAAAAAAAAAACAGAAGAGACATTGACTCATCCCCCAAGCATGTGACAATAACATAATCACCAACCTTATATAAAGAGAAACCTCAAAACCAGAACTCTCCAATATTCAAATGACTCAATTACAAGATAGATAAATACAGATATATATATATATAGAGAGAGAGAGAGAGAGAATCTCTTGGAATTTGTATTGTCACAGTTCCATGCAATTAATCAATTAACCGAAACAGGAAATGATCTACACTATCTCAATTTATTATTGGCTGACAAAGCAATTGCGTAATGTTTCAATTCCCCCAATTAGGAAGAACAACACCTCCATCTCTAATAACTTTTGTTTGTTTTTGTTTCTTGCCCGCACAATATATCTGGTAACGTTACCCGGTAGCCGCTTGCATCCTCAAGTTGCTCTTTTAGGGTTAGGGTTTTCGCAAGAGAGTATAGCCGTAAAGGGTTCTCTTTTTTTTTTTGGTGCAGGGAAGAAGAGAGTGTGGACGGAAATAATATGTCCTGATTTGAGACATTCTTTGAATATTTGGACATTTTTCTCAACCCCCCCATTGTTAAGAGATTTTTTTTTTGTATTATATATATGTTTTTTTTCTTTGCCCTTGTCCGTTCCAGTCCGTGCGGATGTACTTAAGGGTGTCTGTGTGGGTGCGTCCCCGTCCTTCATTTCTTCGTTTTGTATTTTTTCTAAGAATATTCAAATTTTGCGTGGATTTAAGTTTATTCTCTCTACTTTGAATCATTCTTGTAATTGTAAATACTGAATTGGTTCAAGAGAGGAAAGATATAACATTGAAGTAGGTATTTTTCAACATAACTTGATTGATTCGTGTTTGTTTTTTAAAAAGAGAAGACAATTAAAAATAAAAATAAAAATAGAATAGGGCATCGGATATATCTTAATTAAACAAAAGACTTAATAACTAAAAAAAAAATATTGGATTAAATGGATAATAGTAAGAGGTCATGGAATTCTGTACCTCCGGAGATTATATATCAGATTTTAACGTATCAGTTTAATGATTTTATGCGCAATGATCACCCAGGTTCTGCTGAGAAGTTTAATGAGAACCTAGCTACTTTCCTCAAGAGTAATTTGACAGTGAACAAGATGTTTTACCACATCTGTCGTGTCTTAGTTTATAGGTATTGTAACCTGACCACTGCGAAAAGGTTTCACTCTCTTTTAACATCCTTGAAAAGTAATGCAGGTTTGAGAAACGTGGTGCAGGTGTTGGATTTCCAAGAACTGACATCAATAGGTCTGGGACGTACTGGTGAGATGAATAAGATGATCAAAAACCTGACGAATGAAACTATACTTGAGTTTTTGCATCTGACTCGGCCTACGCTGAGGGAATTTTTAGCAAATGAAAATATCCAAGACGATCTGGATGCTAACATTATCAAGTATCTTTTCAGCAACAGTAAAGTACTTAGTGTGATTGATTTCTGTGGTTGCTCGGGGCCTATCTTTACAAGAAGTTTCATGGATGCTATACAGGCACTACAGGTATCGGAAAGGAGTGGCGCCGGCTATTACAATTACCAGATAACATGTCTGGGTTTGAATGATTGTACAGATTTACCAAGCTCCATTCTGAAGTCTACATTACAGATGCTGCCGGAATTACAGAAGCTAGATCTTGCACATACGACCATAGATGACGACGCCTTGGTGAACGGTGTACCACATCTGAAAAACTTGACACATCTCTCGCTAGCCATGTGCGTCCAGTTGACACCCAGAGCTATCCTTGAATTCTTTAGTCATCACCCAGCAGTAACCGATGAAAATAATTCGGCAACATTGGAATGGTTAAATCTAAGTGTGCAATCACACTCTTCATCTTGGACTGAAGTTCATACCATGTTTTTGTTAAAGAAACTGTGTCGGTACGGGCATAACAAAACATTACAATATCTGAATATTGGTGGTTTGCCATTGCATTTAGAGGACATTGACACAAGTAATTCGTCGCTGAATTTGACACTTTCGTCCAACGAAAACCAAAGATCTCAGATTAGGTTCACTAGGACTGGGTATTATATTTCCACGAAGGATACATTATTATTTTTGAAGTTGAATTTTCCAAAGCTGAAAAGTTTAAGCATAAGAGGCAATACCATTCCGATGTCCAAATTAGTAGAGTTTTTAACCCCAGACAAGAAAGTGATGACTGAAATACATAAATCTGTGAGTTCTGTTAACAATAATTTATTCTTTAATACCAACTTAGTTCATGTTGAACAAGAAGATGAAGAGAACTACCAAAAACTGAGATATTTAAATATATCAGACAATCCCCATATTAATAAATGGACTATTAATGAGCATAAGCTGTACACCAGTTGTCCCACATTAGTTGCGTTAGAAGTCTCCTTTGAAGCCTGGCAGCAAATTGAAAAGTCAAATAGGAGACATGAGATCATTGCTATGAAGCCTGTGTATGAAATAGGTGAGCCCACCACAAGTATCATCGACATGGCAAAGATGGAACCTGTGAGATGGAAATGTTACATTGATTCGTCTTATGGTAGAAGATACTGGCTGTTTAAAAGTGATCCTTATCTAAACAAAGGTAATCTAGAATCGATGACCAATTTTACAGAATATGACTTGCAAGGAAATAAAATAATTAAGATTATCAACCAACCTGATTTCTTGAAATTTGCACAGTGTAAGATCATGTTAGGATGTGGGTTAGTTCCACAGAGTGCGGTTAGAAGGCAGAGGTGCTATCGTGACGTCAAGCCCCCAATATCGCAATTCTTTACCCGAAATGGTGGAATTACGTTTGGTAATAGGGCTGCACCGATCGTTACACCGAGATTACCTCCCGGCGGATGGAGAAGGATTTACAATAACTTAGAAGATGATAATCAGATTGGTACATCAGAGAGCGATGATCCCTTTAGTCCCAGTAATACAATCATTGAGGAAGATGAGAGTCGTGAAACACCAGAATACTACAACCAGTCATCGATACAGAACCGGCCTGTATCATCATCCATCGAAAGTGGTCAAGGTATGGACCACTTTATGCACAGACGGTCTTCTTCTACAAGTTCTATGAATGATATCAGAGAAGGATTGTATTGGGATAGGTCTATCCAGGATTTACAGGCATATGGAAATAGCACCATTAGTAATAGTAATACTAATACTACTGTATCAGGGTTTGCGATGTCTAGTACAGTGGCCGCAGATAGGTTCTTAAGTAATGCATCAGATACCATGAGTGCAATATCTACGGAGGACCACTTAGAAACCGACGAGGAGTACTTGAACAACCCTGAATTGCAAAGAAGAAGGTCGCAGCTAAGTTTATTTCTCCGTGCCTCATCCAATAAAACGAATAGGAGGCCCGGGATGTCTGTACTCGGAGCCACTACGGGTGCCTCCAGGTCCTCATCATCAAGATCACTAGTCTCAACTATACAAAAGCCGAAGAACTACTACTATGAACACCCCGAGGAGTTTTTGTATGACACTAATGACCCGATAACATCAGAACGGTATAGAACTCACTTCCATTTAGTAAGTGAGTACACAGTTTTCGGCTGCTTAGAGAGAGGCATGTATAGGTATTATAGCCTAAAAGCGTAATGTAAAACAACTTAAAAGAAAAGAAAAGAGAAAAAAAAAAAAAAAAAAAAAAAAAAAAAAAAAAAAAAAAAAAAAAAAAAAAAAAAAAAAAAAAAAAAAAAAAAAAAAAAAAAAAAAAAAAAAAAAAAAAAAAAAAGGAGCTAGATACAGCCCATCCCTTTTTTTTCTCTATTTTTTTTTACTTTTTTTTTTTCCTACTTTGAATTCAGTCAATTAAATATCTATATACAGGAGGAAGGGGGGGTGGAGAAGAGAGTAGGGGGAGTAAATAAAATGCAATAATATATCCTATCAAGGAAAAGTAATGACTTATCACAGAGAAAAGGGTGTGGACATCCACCGAATCAAGTAAAACAAGGATCAAATGAAGTAAAAATAAAACAAAAACCCAGAAACCAAAGTTAAAAATAATAATAATAATAATAATAATAATAATAATAATAATAATAATAAAAAAAGTGGGTTATTAATAAACTTAATCATATTTTACCCGGCTCTACGGCTATCTATTTTCCTCGAGACACACAGAAGGGGCCCCACCAAGTGCCTACAGGTTCTGCATGATTTATCTGGGTACGGATATTTCTGAGTGCAGATCATAAAATGTTTAATAATTAAAAATAAAAAAATAAAAAAAAAGAAAGAAAAAGAAACGAAAAAAAATCAAGGGCCCCGAATAACGTAAACAAAACAAAACAAACAAAAAAAATAACATGTAAACAAACAAACCTTTGAAGAAAGAGAGAAAAAAAAAAAAAAAAAAAGCTGATGGGGCCATGAGCTTGAAACATTGTAAATTCTTTTTGATTTGTAAATTTACGTGAATAGAAGGAAATAAAAAAATTTTATTTGAAGATCAAAAAATTGTTTTGAACCCACTTGAAAAGAAAAAAAAAATCAATTGGAAATAAGGAAAGAAGAAGAAAAAATACCAACAAAAAAAGAAATTACTATTGGTGTGATAAGGTATTTCTTCACCCACATGATAATATTATCAATAGTAAGGGAAAGCAATTAAGGACAAAAAAAAAAAAAAGAAATCATTAGTTGGGAAATTAGTAAAGAATTTGATTTTGGGATCAATACGGTTAATATTAGAGAGAAAGTGGGATAGGAAAAAATCAGATCGAATATAAATAGAGATGTCGTCTTCTTCGAATGTCGGAGACACGTCGAGTTCGACATATGACTCTATTGACACGGTTATACTTAATAATACACACATAGATCCTCAACATCCACTGCGACAGTCTTTATTTATTGAGGATATCGAGGAAAACAAAGAAGATTTGAGTACGCGGCAACAACAACATCAGCAGCAACAACGTGCAACTAGTAATTCTGATACTAGTTCAGGGCATATAAAAGTAAGGAATATACCGAGTAAATTATATGCATATCACGACGATTCTAAACTATCATCTACTAGTTCGCAAATAGACATGCAGACCTCTACGCCATCGCGTGAAAAGTCATCTGATGAACACTCATCAATTGAGAAGAGGACAGGTTTTCAACCAGTCGCAGTACATGCCACAAGGCCTATAGACTTTCAGAACGAGGCAATTGAGGAGTTGTGTGAGAATGGCAGCGAATCGAATACTGGATCAACTCGAATACTTGATATGATTGGTATGCCTCAACATAGAAGAAACAGCACAGACTCCGTTGATACAAACTTGGTGCTTACACAGTGTGATGGAACAGGTAACACTCAAATTAATAGGAGTTTCATAAATCCAGCAGTTCCTGATACTAACGTCAATATGTCAAATATCAACGATCAGTCAGGTGACCAACAAAACACGAGAACTTTAACAGATTACGGTATATATTTCCAAGGTATAACAAACATTGAAAACCGTAGTGTTCATTCAGTGGAAACTAATCTTGTACTTACTGAATGTGATGGAACAGGTAATCAAGGTAGATCCAAAGATGGTGATAGTGTACATTCTGTGGAGACAAATTTGGTGCTGACACAATGTGACGGAACAGGTAAACAACGCAAAAGAAATGTTAGAGAAAGCGTTCAATCAGTAGACACAGGTTTATTATTGACACAGTGCGATGGTACAGGTAACCAGCGTGAATCAGATGTAAGAGAGAGTGTTCAATCGATTGAAACTGGTTTGCTGTTGCCACAATACGATGGTACAGGTAACCAGCGTAGGTCAACTGGTAGGGAAAGTGCACATTCGGTGGAAACAAATTTATTGCTGACACAATATCATGATACCGATAAACCAATGACATCGAACACAAATAGAGATAGTGTGCACTCCGTAGATACAAACCTCGTGATGACACAATGTGATGGTTCAGGAAACCAAGGTAAATCGACGAGAGAAAGTGTTCATTCAGTTGATACAAATCTAGTAACAACAGGGTGTGACGGAAAAGGCACTCAGGATAAGAAGGCTACTGAAAGTGTAAATTCGGTAGAGACTAACCTTGTAACGACAGGATGTGATGGTAAGGTCAACGCGAAAAGAGATAGTATGGCTTCTGTAGACACAAATCTTGTCACTACAGGATGTGATGGTAGAGGCAAGATGGCCGCCTCCAGAAGAGACAGTGTACATTCGGTAGCAACTAATCTAGTAACTACAGGATGTGATGGGAAAGGTACATCCAAAAGAGACAGCATGGGTTCAGTTGATACAAATCTAGTAACCACAGGTTGTGACGGTAAAGGGAACAAGGATAACTCAAAGAATAATAGAGGCAGTGTCAATTCGGTGGATACTAATTTAGTCCTTGTACAGTGTGATGGAGTTGGTGATCAGGATGATTCTATGAGGGATAGCAATCAGGATATATCAAATAGAGACAGTACCCAGACTGTTGATACAAATTTTGTACTTTCGCAAGGTAATGTGTCACGTAATATTTCTGATAATTCTGTGATAAATCCTGCTATATCAGGATCTGATGATATAACTAGTGTTGCGACAAATGCATTTAGAGCTAGTGATCCAATTTCAGCAAGTCGTTTGGAAGTGATATCATCAGCTGGTGAATTCAGTAGTGATGAGCGTGATAGGCAAATGGAGCTTTTAGAACATCAGGTTAGTCCTAGATTATACTCTGTATCAGGGAATAATCTTGCTTCAGAACTTCAAAGAACAGCAAGTCAGGAACTTAGATTGTTTGCTGAAGAACACAGAGGTATGGCACCCCCTGAGAAAATTAAGTTTGATTCAGAGTTTGTGCCTCTAAGTTATCACTTTTCTCGAAAGTCCTCGTTTGTATCTGCTCAGGAATCACCCCAAGTAGGAACTTATACTCCAGAAAAACCTTCTCCAGCAAGAAAGAATATATCTCAAAGTCCTTTCTTGATTGGTAAGCTATTGGTTACCTCACCAGATGATGCTAGTAGCGACAGACAGTATAGTAACAGTAGTAACGAAATGTCAGCCAAGAAACATTATATCAATTCAAAAGGACATTCTAATTATCCCGCGATTCCAGTTTTGAGAGATGTTTCTGGTCCTAGTAGGTGGAGAAATGGATCGACGTCAACAATATCCTTAAACTTAAATACACCAACTAGACCACATTTAGGCGACTACCAACTAAGCTCTCATGATTCATTGATACTTCCTGATATTACACCAAGGGCTGAGAAAACTGAACAACAAAAACAGCAGGATGAGTTCAAAAAGTTGAACAGGGCTACGTATTTTTCAAAAGAATCCAAAACAACTAAATCTGGTAAGACCACAGACAAAGATACAAGTCAAAGAACCAGTAAGACCACTATGCCTACCTCGGTTCCTACAGATGAATCAGCGGTGAAAAAGTCACCAATCAAAGCTCTATTTGATAAGCGAAAGTCTAAAATTCAAAGTATTGACAATGAAAAGGAGGAGTTGAACCCCCCTGAAGATGCTGCTCATTCTTCTACTAGAGGTTCAGTGAAGTCTCGCTCTTATCCAAACCCAGACGCTCAAGATGTTAATGACCTGTATGACGATGATATGTTCAGTGATATGGAGGATGGTTTAGATATTGAGTACTTGGGTAATATGATTAGAGCCAGAAGAGATGATTCGTATTCTATTCAAAGTGTAAACTCGACCGATTTTGCGTTTACCGATCTATACAGTCTAAGACGTATTGCATTTCTACTGATGCTATGTTTTATTTCCCCACCAGTGTTCTTCATTTTCGGACTACGCTATGGTCATGGTGACCGCCAAGTCTATGTTATTTCTGATTATAAGCTAATGAAGTTGATAATGAATTCCAATCACCGGTATGGGCTTATCAAGGGTTTTGTTTGGGATGTAGACATGACATGGTTCCGTAATATGTGCCTGATACTGGGTTTTCTGGAACTGCTATGTGCTTTTGCAGGCATCGCTATCGGTTTAGGTGTAGGGTTAACAAGGAGTTAGTATCTATTGTTATGCATTGATTTTATTTTCTCATTTTTTTTTTTTTCGATTCATCAACCAAGTTGTATTAATAAAAATTCTTAATGTCCCTGTAAAGACAATTTCCATGGGGACAAAATTGCATTATTAAATTTTCTTTATTTTCATTTTTTTTTTTTTATTTTTGAATTGTCGTTAGGGACAAATTTTCAATTCACATTTTTTTATTGTATTTTTTTCTCTGCATAATTTTATTTGATCTATTCATTTTATAAGAAGAAAAAGAGCAATTCCAGCATTTATATGTAAATTACATATATAAAATATATACATATATGTATTATTAATAAAAGAATAATAATATCCTTTTTTTATGATATTTTCTGATGTCATTTTCCATTAAAATTGGGATCATAAGAAACCCATTTTAACGGAGTAAAGTATCAAATTTCTTTTTTCTTAAAGAATAAAAAAAAATAAAATAAAATAAAACATAATGATGGGAGGAGGGGGATATATATTTTTGTCAAAAAAATATACAAACTCTTATATTATATATATATCATAACAACGTACTTACAGAAAAGTTATGTTTAAGCCTTAACCTTCTTCTCGATCATGTCGAACAAGGTAACAATGTCGGCGGAGAACTTTCTGATACCGTCAGACAACTTGTCGGTGGCCATGGCATCGTCGTTCAAGGCGAATCTGAAAGCGGATTCGTCGTCAACGAAGGTAACCTTTTCACCGGCTTCCTTCTTAGCGGAGGCTGGGTCCAAGACCTTTGGAACTGGCTCGTCGGAGTTCAACAATTGGTCCAATAGGTTTGGAGAGATGGTCAAGTAGTCGACACCGGCTAGGGCCTTGATCTCATCGACGTTTCTGAAGGAGGCACCCATGACGATGGTGTTGTAACCGTACTTCTTGTAGTAGTTGTAGATAGCTCTGACGGACTTGACACCTGGGTCGGTCTCACCGGTGTAAGTTTCACCAGTCTTGGCCTTGTAGTAGTCCATGATTCTACCGACGAATGGGGAGATCAAGGTGATACCGGCTTCGGCACAGGCGACAGCTTGAGCGAAGTTGAACAGTAGGGTCAAGTTACAGTGGATACCGTGCTTGGACTCTAGTTCACGAGCGGCTTGGATACCTTCCCAGGTGGAGGCGATCTTAATCAAGACTCTCTCCTTTGGAACACCGTTCTCTTCGTATAGCTTAATGATGTGTAGGGCCTTGTCGATGGTGGCTTGGGTGTCGAAGGATAGACGGGCGTCGACCTCAGTGGAGACACGACCTGGAACGATCTTCAAGATTTCTTGACCGAAAGCGACTAGCAGTCTGTCGACGGCAGCCTCGGTTTGTTCGTCAACGGTCTTACCGTGCTTCTTACCGTACTCGACGGCGATGTCGATCAACTTAGCGTAAGCTGGTTGCTTAGCGGCGGCCAAGATCAAGGATGGGTTGGTGGTAGAGTCTTGAGGTTGGAACTTAGCGATAGATTCGAAGTCACCAGTGTCGGCAACGACGACAGTACCGGTAGCCTTCAATTGGTCTAGAGAGGAGTTAGTCTTTTGCTTCTTTTGGACAGGTTCGGACATTGTATTTAATATAATATAATAAGGGTTGGTTTGTGTGGGATGGAGATATAAAATAATATAAAAAAAAAAGGATAAAAGAATAGAAACAGAACGTAATTAGAAAAGAGAGGAAAGAAAAAAAAACTCAATTGAATAGTTAAAGTATCCACCCCCCTTTATATACAATTTTTTTCAAGAAATTTTACAAACCACACACAAATAAAAATTATTATAGAAAGAAAGAGAGAACTGATTCTAATTAGTATTAAAATGTAAGTCCTTTTTTTTTTTTTTTTCCATCTCCTTCTCTGTCGTCTCACTCTGTGAGTGTGTGTGTGTGTCTCTACTCTCTCTCTCTCTCTCACACACACACACACACTATAACCTTGTATGTATTCATAGAGAGGGATTGAGAACGTAAGAAGGTAAGAGGAAGAGTTAAGCAAGAAAGGAGAAGGCAAGTCTCTCTCTCTCTCTATGTATGTGTCTGTCTTTGGGATGTATGTGTATATGTGTGTAGTACAATCCACAGCAACAAGGAAGGATTTATAATAATAATTGATAGAGAGAGAACTAGATAGTAAGAATTACCAAAGAGACAAGATAAGTGACAGCAATCTACAGCAATAGAGAGAGAGAAAGGGACAAGAGACGCGAATAAACCCATGCGTGAGAGAGAAAGGGACGAGACACACACAGAGAGAGAGAGACAGAAAGGGACAGGGCTACAGAATAAAACAAGTACATCATTAACAATAGTATAGAGCAATTGCTCACTGAGACAAAAAAAAAAAAAAAAAGTTGGTGCAGCCCGTGTAAACAAAAACGAATCAAAGTTTCTTCTCCCCTAACTGATTTCCCTTTTAACGAAGCCCATGAATATAGGGACAGCCTTCTATTCCCTCCTTCTTCCCGTTTTCTCTCTCTCTCTCTCTGGCCCCCCCCCCCCCCTGTATATCTCCCTCTTTCTTCAGAAACACCCCTACAACAGTGCACAGAACACCATGGAAAAAAAAACACTTGATGGAAAAAAGACCTTCTCTATAAAAAAAAAATTAAGGGGTGCTTACCCTGCGAAGTCATGCTTGTAATTGTTAATTGTGTGTGGTACAACTCCTCTTCCCCCCCCCTATATTATTTTCTGTGTATAACACCAGGTGGGGGGGATCACAGACAGACCTACCATCACGCCGTTAAAAATAAAAACTAGCAGCATAAAGAATAAATAAATGACGCACCACACTTTCTCCTCCAACTCGCCCACCCCTTTTTTTTTTCTTTGTGGACTACGCCTCGCTTCATGATCCCACCCCTTTTTTTTTTTCTCTTGTCTTGTTGTACGTTCCACCGCTCTTCCACACACACACACACACAATCCCCCCCCCTATCTCCATATACACGTGTACGTATCCCAGCTGACTTAGTATTTGGTGATTACGTCATCAGGTTACGTCACTCTTCCCCTAGGGGCTTTCTTGTGTAGAAGAGGGCGAGGGGACGATGGTGATAGGATTTATTTTTTTACCCAACCCGATAAGAAGTTTACTATGTGTGTTCATGTGATTCGTAACGTATTTTATCATTGGAGGAGGGGGGGATGCTCGGAGGATCACGGTATTTGAGAATCACTCCGTGGATCAACATTGCGGATCATATTGTGTGGATCATATTGTGTGGATCATATTGTGTGGATCATATTGTGTGGATCATATTGTATGGATCAGAAAATTTTTTGTTATTTGGGAATCATTTTTATCAATTCTTATTGACTTATATGCAGATATATATTATACAGTGATAGTGTTTGTGTGTGTGTGTGTTCTTTAAAAAACAAGTTTCCAGCACTCAATTTTTTTTTTTTAATTTAATTTATTTTAATAATGGAATAGAGAAAAAAGAGCAATTTGTCATTTTTATTGGTTTTCTGGTCTCAACTTTCTGACTTCCTTACCGACTCTCCATATCTCCATGTCTCTGATGGTTTGTAGCTCCTTCTCCAACTTCTCTCTGTAGTCTGGTTGGGAGTTGAACTCTAGGGATCTCTTGGTCTCGCTACCGTTCTTGGTGGACTCGTACAGGTCTTGGAACACAGGCTTCAAGGCGTCCTTGAAGATTGGGTACCAGTCCAAGGCACCACGTCTGGCAGTGGTGGAGCAGGCATCGTACATGTAGTCCATACCGTACTTACCGACCAATGGGTACAAGGATTGGGTGGCCTCTTCAACGGTCTCGTTGAAGGCCTCGGATGGGGAGTGGCCGTTCTCTCTTAGAACCTCGTATTGGGCCAAGAACATACCGTGGATACCACCCATTAGACAACCTCTCTCACCGTACAAGTCACTGTTGACTTCCTTCTCGAAGGTGGTTTGGTAGACGTAACCGGAACCGATGGCAACAGCTAGGGCCTGGGCCTTCTCGTGGGCCTTACCGGAGACGTCGTTCCAGACAGCGTAGGAGGAGTTGATACCACGACCTTCCTTGAACAAGGATCTCACGGTTCTACCGGAACCCTTTGGAGCGACCAAGATGGTGTCGATGTCGGTTGGTGGCTCGACGTGGGTCAAGTCCTTGAAGACAGGGGAGAAACCGTGGGAGAAGTATAGGGTCTTACCCTTGGTCAACAATGGCTTCAACTTGTTCCAGGTTTCAGATTGGGCAGCGTCAGACAACAGGTTCATGACGTAGGTACCCTTCTTAACAGCCTCCTCGACTTCAAACAAGTTCTCACCTGGAACCCAGCCGTCCTCGATGGCAGCCTTCCAAGAGGCACCGTCCTTACGGACACCGATGATAACGTTCAAACCGTTGTCTCTCAAGTTAAGACCTTGGCCGTAACCTTGGGACCCGTAACCGATCAAGGCGAAGGTGTCGTTAGCGAAGTACTTCAACAACTTCTCTCTTGGCCAGTCAGCACGCTCGTAGACAGTCTCAACGGTACCACCGAAGTTAATCTGCTTCAAACCACGGGTAGCAACCAATGGCTTGGCGAAACGAGCAGCAGGTCTGGCACTGACAGCACGAGCAGCAAGAGCAAAAGTTCTCTTGGAGGTAACAACACGAGAGTTGCAGATCAATCTAGCAGCTTGAGCTCTAATCATTATTAGTTTAAGTGTGTGTTTTTATTTTAGGTCTTTTGTTGATATTGAAGTTATCAATTGGTTTTTATCAATTGTAAGATTATAATTACAAGAGAAGAGAACAATTGAAGAAAAAAATAAAAGAACCACCACCAACCCTCCCCTTTTATATATGTATAAAGTGAAAAAATAAAAAAATTTTTTTTTTCATCACCCATCGAGAGAGAAAATTTTTTTCCAATTCCAAAACCCACTCAACCCGGAGAGAGACACACACACAGAGAAACAGCGTAGAAGAAGAAGAAGAAAGAGATAGAGTCATCTATTGTAATACAATACAACGTACTGTGATACAATACAGTGTGATCATACAATACAACGATGCAATACAATACGATACAATACGGGTATGAGTCAATATCCTGGGTACACACCGATATCGCTTTACTTTCTTTTTGTTTGATAGAACACAGTGCAATAATATTAATGTGTGTGTGTGTGTGTGTGTGAACAACAACGCCCTACCGGCGGTCACCGAACAATTCCCACCGTTACCGTTACCGGTAATCATTACAGTACATTGTATTGTAGTGTAGTGTAGTAGTGTATACCGTTCCACACAGCCTTTACCTTCCCTCCCCCCGCTCGTTCTCTCTCTGACCGGGCCGGTTTTTTTTCTCTTGTCCGTTTCTCTTTTTTTGCATTTCTGCGTGGTTTTCTGAGTATGATGGGGTTCTTCTCAATCTCAGTTTTTTGTCCCTGTGTGATCGCAGCTGTGTGTGTGTACACAGTTTTTTTTATCGCTCTCTGTGAGATTTTACCCTCCTCCGTAGCTACCCGGATGAGATTGGAAAAGATCGGATTTATGTGATCGCTGTTGACGTGTCATCACGTTTTATATCATACTATACTAAAGGCACGAGTGCCTGTAGTATAGTATGATCTGTTTTGACCCACAATATTTTTGTCAAATTTCTGTCTCTCTCTCTATCTCTAGGATATGCGATGAGCTGGTGAAGATTGTCTTATATTTTACTTTGTTTTTGTTGTGGGTAGATTGTACTTTTGCAGCTGGAGAATACTCAAGAACTAATCAAGCACCCACGATGGCTAAGAAGAAGAAGGATAAAGAGGCTAAGAAGGCGAGGGCTGAACAGAAGTCGAAGAAGAACCAGGCCAAGGCTGAGAGTAAGGATAAGAAGAGGGCTAAGAAGCTAGGAGATGACGATGATGATGGAGATATGGATATCGAGGAAGTCTTGGCGAACTTCAAGAAGGAACAGGAGCAGTTTGAGAAGATCTCAGTGGAGTCCGTGGAGAAGGTGTCCAAGAGAGTTAACCCCTGCATGGTGCCTAACCCTTCCGCAAGTAGTAACAAGAAAGAGCTCTTGTTCTTCGGTGGTGAGTACACCAACCCGGTGAACTCTACCACGACTTTCTACAATGACCTGTACACCTTCACTCCCGATAACAATCAATGGAAACGGTACACTTCCCAGAACTCGCCCATGCCGAGGTCCTCTGCTGCAATGGCAACGCACTCGAGTGGTATCGCGCTGCTGCACGGTGGTGAGTTTTCTTCCCCAAAACAGAACACGTTTTACCACTACTCGGACACCTGGGTGCTCGACTGCAACACCAAGGAGTGGTCCAAGATCGACTCCAAGGTGGGACCCTCCGCGAGGTCCGGCCACCGTATCACCGTGTGGAAGAACTTCTTTGTGCTGCACGGTGGGTTCCGTGACCTCGGCACAAGCACCACGTACCTCGGCGACATATGGCTGTTCGATATCACCACTTACAAGTGGAAGCAGGTGGAGTTCCCTCCAAACCACCCGGTGCCGGACGCAAGGTCCGGTCACTCGTTGATCCCCACGGCAGAAGGTGCCATCCTGTGGGGCGGGTACTGTAAGATCAAGGCCAACAAGAAGGGGTATCAGAAGGGTAAGATCCTGGGTGATTGCTGGTACTTGAAGATGAAGAGTGATATCAGTGGAATCAGATGGGAACGTAGGAAGAAACAAGGTTTCCAACCTTCCGCAAGAGTCGGGTGCTCAATGGCTTACCACAAGGGTAGAGGTATCCTGTTCGGTGGTGTCTACGATTACGAAGAGACCGAGGAGAGTTTGGAGTCCGAGTTCTTCAACGATTTGTTCTCCTACCACGTCGAGAGTAACAGATGGTACTCACTATCGATCAAATCAAGAAAGCACAATGCCAACAATGTGGTGAGAAAATCAGGTAAAACGTCAAAGGAACAAGAGAAGGAATTGAAGGACCTGCTGGATTCCATCTTGGAGAAGGCAAACTTGCAGGATAAATCCGATGATGATGAGGATGAAGAAGAAATCAGTAATGCTCTGGCCAAGGCTGATCTTGAAGATGATGACGAAGATGAAGATACCCCAGTTGAACTCACGATCCTGACTCAATTGCCTCATCCAAGATTTAATGCTACCACAGCTGTTGTCGATGACTCCCTGTTCATTTACGGTGGTATCTGGGAGCAAGGTGATAAGGATTACATGATTGATTCCTTGTACAGTATTGATCTGAATAAGATTGATGGTGTTACCATGTACTGGGAAGATATGAAGGATATTAACAAGGCGAAGGAACTTGGTATCCAAGATTCTGATGAAGAAGATGACGATGAGGATGACGAAGACGACGATGAGGATGATGAAGACGAAGACGACGAGGATGACGAGGACGAAGAGGAAGAGGACGAAGAGGAAGAGGAGATTGAAGAAGAACTTGAATACCCAGATCCAAGACCTTGGTTACCTCATCCTAAACCATTCGAAAGTTTGAGAGACTTCTACGTTCGCGAAGGTCCTGCGTTCTTAGAGTGGGCAATTTCTAACAACAGGGATGCCAAGGGTAAGCATCTAAAGAAACACTCTTTCGATCTATGTCAAGAACGTTGGTGGGAAAGACGTGACCAACTGCGTATTGAGGAAGATAAGTTGGAAGAGTTAGGTGCTGTTGGCGGTGTTGTTGAAAGAGATACGACTAAGAGCAGTAAGAGACGTTAATTATTATTGTGATCTCTTGTATTTATATGTATATTAATAGTTATAATATCTGGTTCCTACAACAAGGGAAACAGCTAGACTTATAGATTGAAAGTAATACATTTTATCAATAATTTATGAAAGAATTGAACATTGTAAAAACAGAAGTTGGTATTCATTAAAAAAAGGAAATTTCGATTAATAGAAATTGATTTATTTATTTATAAAATTAAGAACTAAAGATTAAAATACATTATAGAAAAAATATAGTCAAACCAAAAGAATGTTAATATGCTACCACCAAATAATAAAGCTAAAAAAAAAATGGGATTTCGTAATCCCTTATTGTTCTTCAATGAAGGATTGGAAACAGTCTACAAAAGTCTCCATGTTGTAGCCATCTGGGTAGTGAATACAGATGTTCAAACCATCTTCCTCACAATGAGTGTAAGATAGAGACATCAAACAGTTTGGTGCCAGACTTGTGGTGAAGCCTGGGCTTTTGATGTGTGGGTACTTGGCATTGTTTTCATCGAATGAAATCTGAGAAACATCGTTGATTTTGATCAGTCTAGTGTTGCGAGACATCTTTTCGTCATAGTTGTCAAATTTCATTCTCTTCATGTCGTTATCATTGTAACCGTACTTCTTCCAGCTGCTCATTCTCTGGTTGATGTTATCGGTAACGTGGTTGGCGATCTCTTTGAACTGGTGTTCCAAGAGCTTCTCGTTATAGTCAGAAGTGTCAGCCTGCTTTGGAGCTGGGCCAAACAAACTGTCATCAATCATGGACAAAGGACACTCTACTCTGATGTCCTTGTATATTAGACCAAATTCACTAGAACCTGGAATGGAGTCTCTTAAGTTCATTGGCATGGAGAATATCAAAGTGCCGTTAAACGACTTAATCATTGGCTTCAAACATAGCATAGTAATGGCAGCAATGAAACTCTTCAAACAGATCTTCTCTTGCTGTACCACGGAGTTCAAGTAGTTGAATCTTTCACTTGGTACAGAGCCAAAGATAGTGTGACCACAGTTCGAAGTAGCAGAGGTCAAGATATTAGTGTACCTTGTTCTGAACAATTTCAACTGGTTACCTTCTTGACTAATAATAGTGGTGGAGTCATTCTCGTTGTTCCCACCATTGTGGCTCGAAATTGGCAACTGAATGTAGTCCAGTGGTTTTTTAACAGCATTAACGAAGAAAGACTTGAAGAAAGACTGAGTTTGCAAGTTAAATAGCTCAGGTTTAGTGGCAGGGAAGTGTAGCTTCAGGTTGTCGTAAATTGACTTGGGCAAACTGTAGTTCTTGGCGGTCTGGTTGTCCAGCTGGAACAAGAACTCTAGCGGCTTCTCCATGTCATCATCGTGGCTTGTGGTCTCTACAAGTTCCTTCAAAAACAGCTGGTGGAACTTGGCAGCGGAGAACACATCAAACAGGATATCTTGGGAGTGGAAGACCAGTTGAGACTCATCGATCAAGTACAAGTTCCACAATGGTCTGTTAGAGCCAGGTTGGAACCCGTCGTTCTTAAGGATATGACGGATCAAGTAAGGTGGTGGTCCACCTGAGTGACAGTTGACCTTCTCATCCTTCTCGTTATCGAAGGTAACCACGGACAGGACGTCTGGTGTTCTGATGGAGTTCAATGGCTCGAATTCCAAGCTGTTGCTCACCGTGGTGTACAGTTCAGGGTACTTCTGTATCAGACTCTTCAAAGTCCTCGTTACGAGGGACAAAGTCAATGACTTGGGACATTTCTTGGAAGACACAACGGTGTTAGTCCTGGTGGCAGCCAACGTATCATTGTCGTCAACCCACTCGGTGGTGGTTACAGCAGCATCGTTTTCAAAGATATAGCTGGCACCGAACACGGTACCGTTCTTGTTGTTTTCAAGTATTTGAGAGAGAAGTTTCTTCTCGTAGCTAGACAAAGGTCTGGACATAGTTTATTTGTTTGTAGTTAGTGTGATTTGTTGGGTGGGTCTTGTAGCAAGAAAAAAAAAAGAGAGATTACGTTAGTCCAGATACCTACATATTTTCTCATATATATATATATATGCTTGTATTAAGGCTATATCAAAGCCTCCTCATCTGTTTTCCAAATGCAGTCATATTATCAACAAGGCTTAAAAGAAATAAAGATGCAAATACAACAATGCAATAATAAAATACAACACTATCGTATAGTTTAGGTGAGGGGTGACTAACGAATAGTATATTTAGAAAAAATAAAATCGGCTCAACGTAACATGTTAATCGAGGGAGGGGGTGATACAAAACGGAACCCTCTCTTTTAGAGACCCCTCCCTCCTCTACCCCCCATTGTTCACCCTCTCGCAGAAACACCCCTACAAATAAACGTAGATCTTGAGCGACAGAGAGAGAGAGAAAAACAAAGAAAAGACGTCATAGAATAAATTTTTTTGAGAATTCTTTGCACTCGTTCCTGCACACACACACATTCACTCACTCACTTGTTTTTTCTACCTCGTTCAGTTCAGTTCCTAGCTTTTGAGTCGTATAGGTTCTTTTGTCTCAACAAGGCATTTAAACGGGGGGAGGTGATGGGAACTATACACTAGTGATATTTTGTGATGGGTAGGGAGGGGGGAGTGGGGGAGAGAGATGATATTGGTATATAGAAATAGTAACACCCTAACGTAATATTGATGTAATACCCGACCTCTATCATATTCACATATAGATACCCTCTTTCTCTCTCTCTTACACCAGACAATCCTTTGGACCAACCAGCCAATGAAATTGGAGAATATTTTCACGTGATATCGTTTTGTACAACGAGTGTTCCATTTTCAATCTTATTTTTTCCCACTTTCACTCTCTGCGCTGCGCGGGAGGAAGGGGGGGAGCCATCATATTGTTGAAATAGAATATATATATTGAGATCTGTGTGGATTCGAATTATATATATATTTTTTTATATAACGGTTATACACAGTTAGATAAAGAAAGAAAGAAAGAAAGAATGTCTGCTGTTACTACTGCCACTACTGCTTGGAGGAAAGCTGGGTTGAGTTACAGTGCTTACATGGCTATTGCTGCCAGAACCGTGCGTAACTCCTTGAAGAAGGATCTACAGACACCTGCCGTCATGAACAGAGGTAAGACAGACGCCGCATTTACCAAGTACGAGAAGGGTTCTCCACAATCAGACCCAATTCCATTGCAAGAATAGAGTTTCTGCTTTCTCCTCCCATCCATTATAACTTCATATTCCAAAAAACAATTATTCCTTTTGATTTTATTTTTTCTTTATGATTGTAAATACTTCATACACACGTGCAATAAGGTTTATTGTTTGTTTTGTTTTTTTTATATCTATATACATTATTAGAAGACAATAGTAATAATAAAAGAACAGAGAACATTATTCCCTCTACCAATATAATATTTTAGATTTTTAAATACTCGTGACCAGTACTGTGAAAAGAGGACATACCCGATTTCCAATTTAAGGGCTATTTTTTCTTTTAAAACCTTGGGGATTTACAAAAGAGAGGGGAAAACAAAGGGTCTATTGAACCTGCATATAGAACTACGTATACAGAACCGTCATAGCATTTTTCACTCGACAAAATGAGGCTCAATGTGCAGGCTGTGAGGTCGGTACCGAGAGTCATCGGTATTCAGCCGTTTCTACCGGTACGATTGAGACTGGTGGGCTCAAGATCATCGGCGGAGCTGAGGAAGTCGATGTATGGTATACCTGTACAACAACAACAGCAACAACAACGCCTGGTATTTAGAAGGTGTCTGAGCACTACAACGATACGGTTTAATGAAGCTAAGAAGGAGGTGGTAAAGAAGCAAGATGAGGTATTGAAGAAACAAGATGGGGAACCAGAGGAAGAGAGCAAAAAGGACAAAGAAGCTGAGGATCAGCCTCGGAAATCGTCTGAGTTCAAGGATATATGGAGGCTGATGATGTTAGTGAGGCGAGACTCGAAGCTTTTGTTCACTGCGGTGGGGCTACTCACTATCTCGTGCTCGATAGGTATGACTATCCCGAAGGTCATCGGGCTCATTCTCGATCAATTGAAGAACGCAATGGCGGCGCACTTGAATGACAACGAACCAATAAATATAGACGAGTTGCCTCCAATTGTGTTTGGTTTATCGCTGTATGAGTTCCTGGGTGGATTCACCATCGCTCTGTTTATCGGTATTGCAGCCAATTATGGTAGGATCATCCTGTTGAGAATACTGAGCGAAAGGTTAGTAGCGAGATTAAGAGCCACTGTTATAAAGAAAACCATTCACCAGGATGCTGAGTTCTTTGATACCCACAAAGTCGGTGATTTGATCTCAAGACTGGGCTCGGATGCCTATGTCGTGTCCCGGTCCATGACTCAGAAGGTTTCAGATGGGTTTAAAGCTTTGATATGTGGCGGTGTAGGTGTAGGTATGATGTTAGCGTTGTCCCCACAGCTATCGTGCTTGCTACTTGTCTTCACACCTCCAGTGATACTGAGCGCAACTGTCTTCGGTAAGCAGATTAGTGCTACTTCGAGAGAATTACAAGAAGCTACAGGTCAGCTAACGAAAGTCGCTGAAGAACAACTCTCAGGTATCAAGACTGTGCAATCATTTGTTGCAGAGCAAAGAGAGATCAATCGATATAACTATGCAATTAGGGATATCTTCAATACAGGTAAGAAAGCTGCAATAACAAACGCAAAGTTTTTCAGCTCAACATCGGCAATGGGTGACTTAAGTTTCTTGACAGTGTTGGGCTTTGGTTCTTATTTGGTACTTCAAAATACATTAACCATTGGTGACCTAACCGCATTTATGATGTATACGGAATACACTGGTAACTCCATCTTCGGATTATCGACTTTCTATTCGGAGATTATGCAAGGTGCAGGTGCAGCCTCGAGGTTGTTCGAACTGACGGATAGGGTACCAAAGATATCACCTAACAAAGGTGTAAAATACCAACCAGGCAACGGTGAAATTGAATTTAGAAATGTGTCTTTTGCATATCCAACTAGACCAGATAATCTGATATTTAAAAATCTGAATTTTAAAATAGAAGCAGGTTCAAATGTATGTATTGTTGGTCCGTCCGGAAGAGGTAAGTCCACTATAGCATTATTGTTGGAGAAATATTATGAACCATCATCTGGTGAAATTTTAATCGATAAGCAAAGCATAAATGGACTTAACAGCAAGTCTTTGAGGAGACATGTCGGTTTGGTTCAACAAGAGCCAATTTTAATGTCCGGTACTATTAGAGATAACATAGTCTATGGTCTTACAGAAATTCCTTCGAGGGATGAAATCAGAAAGGTTGCAAAACAGTGTTTCTGTCATAACTTTATTACCAGGTTCCAATCTTCTTATGATACTGTTATTGGGCCTCATGGTACATTACTGAGTGGTGGTCAGAAACAACGTATAGCGATTGCCAGAGCATTAATCAAGAAACCTAAGATTTTAATATTAGATGAAGCTACCTCAGCTCTTGATGTTGAAAGTGAAGGTGCTATCAATTATACATTTGGTCAGTTAATGAAAAAGAAAGAAATGACTATTGTCAGTATTGCGCATAGATTAAGTACCATCAGAAGATCAGAGAATGTTATTGTTCTGGGTAATGACGGGAGTGTTGTAGAAATGGGTAAATTCAAAGAATTATGGAAGGACCCATCTAGTCAATTGTCACAACTGTTGAACGAAAAATCAGCACCACATCAGGCGACAAATATAACGACACCTCCTCCACCTACTTCTATGACTGAAAAGGTTCTTCCTGAGAGTATCGAATCTGCTTCTACTCACGAGAATCACGATGAGACCAATGAAACCCGTGTTATGTACATTAGCACTGATTCCGAAGTAGTGGCTGAAGGTCACGAACTTCTCAATGAGCAAGTTGAAGATACCATTGAAACAGTTCTCAAAGATGTAACTAGCGAGAGGAAACCTTTGAAATTACAAAAAGATGAAAATCTGTAAATCCTCCATTTCTGTATCAAGTCTCATTTCATTATTTTAATTTTAAAAATTCTATCTAGCATTCATTGAAGTGGTTTTTTATTCATAGAAATTCTTCAAGATAATATACATATATCCTTAATAAAACTTCTCATTTTTATTTTTTTTTTTCTTTTTAAGAGTCAATAATACATTTATTTCATTTTATTTCAATTTCTGTATAAACTCGATTTCGTCAAGACTCGCGAAAAAAGGTAAACAAAACAGAAACCTGTGAAAACAACAGAAAACTCATCGCACAATTATAGTTTAAAGATGATAGATAAAATAAATAAGAACCATTGTATAATATAAAACAAAGCCAGATAGGTAACAGACAAATATCAAATTTAAAAAAAAAAGGAAGAAAACAGAATAAATTTTTTTGCTGATTTACGGTTAAAATTACAAAGTAGAAGAAAAGAATGAGCAATAATGAGCTAGCGCTCCACGATGATCTGCAGATGCTGCTAGAGACACAACTACCAGAAATACATGACACTATCAAAAAATTGAGAGAAATTCGTCTTGAAGATGAAGAAATTCAGAATATTGCAGATTTAAAGGACATCCTACAATGGATCACATCGCAGTTACACAAGATCCTGGATATATTCCCACGCATCTGTGATTCGAACGGGATTGAGGTTAGTAATTTGATCGAATATCTTGAATGGTTGCAGGAGCGTAAGGAATTGCTTTTTGAGCTTGTTAATGATGTGAATAGTGTTGGGCCATTTTTGTCTAATATTCTCGAAAATATTGAGAACAGTCTTGATCAAGACCCAGATAAATCCATAGCTGAAGATGAAATGGAGTTGATAGATCTAATAGAGAAGTGTTCGATGTATAGAGATGAATTAGAACCGTGGTTAAATAAATTGAAACAACTATTAGACACAACCTTAGAGTTCAAGGAAATTTCCAACGATCATATGGATGGATTAGATAAAATAATTTCTCAAAACATTCAAAAAAGTTTTGATTTGCAACAAGAGAGGTTTTCTTCGCCTATAAGACATGCGCCAACATTTACTTTAGAACAGATTGTGACACTTCTTACCAAGAATGGTGATTCTGTAGATTATTCAGTGCCGACATTCAATAACCAGGAGAAGAAAATATCAGATAAGTTTATGGATCTGGAGAGAAGTCTACCAGCTATAGAAAAAAGTTTAACAGATATTCTACCAGAGCGGATAAAGACATTTGGAAAAAGAGATGTTGCTAATATAGAATCACTCGCTGACATTCTAGATAAAAAATATGGTGCGTTGAAAAAGAAATACGATTTTATGGCATCTGAGATATCTGAATTGAAACTGGAACTAGTTGACAAAAGGTGGAACTTACTATTTGTTAATTTAAATCATGAGATTAGAAACATTATTGATGATTATGAAAGTATAAAGAAGAAGATAACCACATTGAAAGGTCTCGAAATACAGATTGATATCCAAGATAAACTCAAGCGACAATTAGTTGATAAATCATTCATCCTAGAGAGGACTTTTAAGATTATTTTCAAAGCACAGGAATTTTCTTTGTTAGATGCAGGCATTGCAACAAAGACTAACAACCTTCATGCTAACTGGCTCAATGTAAAGATCTCTAATATAGATGATGTCAGGAGTGTTAGTAGTGGTGTAACATACGAACTATCAAGTGTCACAAAAGATATGAATGGTTTATCTATAAAGGATAAGTTGAAACAGAACAACAATTCCAGGAGATCGGTTTCTGAAGGAAGTTTGGTAGGTAACAAGCAGTTTGGAAATGTGTTATTAAAAAAAATGAAAATCAAACCAATAATAAATACCAGTAAAACTAGTTTACTTGATGATCAAAACCCTTTCTTTGATAAAAGATCCAAAAATAGTGGTAAGCTAGTATTAAATTCTGTTCCAGTACTACCACATAAGGAAATAAAGGAGACTGTAAGATCACCAGATATTGAAGCAACGCCTATGACAGTTAATACAAAGATAGGATCCAAGCCCATTGAACAACTGGAAAGGGAAAGGGTTGAATATTATAGAAAAAATAGTACCACTAGACTTCCTACTATGATTAGCAAAAAGGATAGGAGGCTGTATCATTCACGCATTGAGGATTACATTCCATCGACACCACAAAAAACACCCACCTCAAGTAATTCAGTATGGATTCCGAGCTCAAAAAGGGGGCAGTTCCTCAGACCACCAACACCTTTATCAACATTAATAACACCAACATCTTCACGAAGAAGACCCTTCTAATACGTCTTTTTAACTAATTAGCGAAGGGACGTTGTAACAATACAAATATAACGGAACATTTTTAATGGTAGGCATGCAGGCAGTAGACACCCAAATGGGAAAGAAACTGATGCGATTTTGACGATTTAATATTCATTTATATTTATCAATAGTAATAATAATATCAATAACATTAATAACATCAATAAATATCTAAAAATATACATCTTATACATCATATTTCCTTGCTTTTACCGTGTTTGGTGATTATCATTTTTTAAAATGACGTATAAGGCTGAGATGGGCATCGCGAACACTGATATCGGTAATAAAGGGAAATTCTGTAAAGAAAGTCAGTTGAAACTGGTAATATTTGGATAATATAAACCATTGTACAAAAGTGTTTATATAACTGTATTGTTGGATCCCCATTTTAGAGGAGAAAATAAAACATAAAAAACTGTTGTTTTGGCTATCCTTAAAAGCTTAAAGGTTAAGAAATCGATGATATTACATTCCTATGAAGTTGGAAGTTAAAGGAGGGTCTAAAGAGAATTCGTTAGTTCCCGTGGCTGATAGAAGACTTTCTAATGAAAGATCACCAAGTAACGATAGTTTCTTCTTTCTGAAGAGGAGTAATTCATCAAAGTCACTTTTCGATGAGCTGCTTGGGCCATCGTCTTCAACTTCTATTGTTAAGAAGAACTTGAAGTCTATGATAAAATTTCCGCCTGGTTTACTAAACTCAAAAGAATTCAGAGATAGTATAGGTCCAGTTACGTATGCCTACTCAATGGGACCCCAAATCCCTAATCTGATCGAGTTTGATGGGTCTGGTATGAGATTGAATCAGGATTTGGAGAAGGTTTTGTGCATAATGAGGGATGGTATAGTTCTACAGAAGGTCACTAGAAGAAAGAAGCGCGATTATTTGTTCAAATTGGAAAGGAACAAGTATATAACGTGGAAGGATGGGTTAAAAAGATTGGATTTGGATTCTATTAAAAATATACGGCCTGGAGAGTTAGGAAGTAATTATAGAGAAGAATACAATATTGATGCAAAGTTTTCAAAGTACTGGGTAACAATTATTTATAAAGTTGCGAATAAGCTAAAAGCTTTGCATGTTATTGCTAAGGATGAGATTGATTATAATGTATTTTGTTCCACGATAACGGGACTGGTTCAAACAAGAAGAGAGTTGATGGAAAGTATGGCTGTTCCTGATCATGAAAAGTTTGCAAATATACATTGGAGAAGAGAAGTTTCGAAAAACAAAGAAGATGAAGTGAAGGATAAATTAAGTTTTGAGGATGTTAGTAAACTATGTCATAAATTTCACATCTATTGTTCCACAAAATATCTTCGGCAGTTCTTCAGAGAGGCTGATGTTAACGGCAATGGGTTGTTGAACTTTGAAGAGTTCCAAATATTTGTCAAATTATTGAAATCAAGAAAGGAATTGGATGTGCTATGGGAGGATGTGACAAAAAAAAGTAACCGGTTACCCTTTGACAAGTTTTATAAGTTCCTACAGGAGACACAGGGTGAGTCTCTAAGCATTGCCGATGTCGAATCAATATTTGAGAAGTATAAAGCTACTGATGCTGATTACATTGATAGAGAGGGCTTTTCAAAGTATCTTAATTCAGTCCCCTATTTACAACCTGGTTCAGATGACTTTTCCAGGCCACTAAACCATTATTTCATAGCATCATCGCATAATACCTATCTCATGGGGAAACAGTTTGGTGGGTCACCCTCAGTAGAAGGTTACATACAAGCATTGCAACAGGGATGTCGTTGCGTGGAAATAGACATATGGGACGGAGAGAATGGACCCGTTGTGTGTCATGGTGTGTTGACCTCGGCATTACCTTTGAGGACGGTAACTGACACTGTCCGTAAATATGCATTTTTGGCGTCACCATTCCCGCTAATTATCTCGATAGAGGTGCGGTGTGATTCTAAGAACCAGAGAATCGCTGCGTCAATTTTCAGAGAATGTTTTGGAGAGTTATTGTATTTTACTGACGATGAAAGGTCTACATTACCTTCCCCACTAGAGTTACGCCACCGAGTATTATTAAAAATCAAGAAGACCAAGGATTACGTGAGCTATAACAACAATCCATTGACAAGTGTCACCTCGTCATCGTCGTCATCCCGCAGTTCATCGCATGAATCAGGGGAGATGCTGAACAAAAAGCGTGGATCTCGTCTACGGCGGTTCAGTTTCAGCAAGCGACAAGTCCCCATCGTTAACGAGTTCTACGAACTTGCAGGATTACAGGGGATCAAGTTCCGGAATTTCTCTCTCACTGAGTCAAAGAGCACTAGCCATTGCTTCTCTATAAATGAGAAGAAAATGGACCGCATGGTCCGGGACCACAACATGCGGAATTCCGTCAACAAGCACAACAGACGGTACATGATGCGAGTGTACCCACACGCACTTCGGTACAACTCTACGAACTTCAACCCTGTCCGATACTGGAAATTGGGTGTACAGATGGTGGCCACTAACTGGCAGACCAACGACTTGGGACACCAGCTCAACGTCGCGATGTTCCAGCTCAACACCAGGACCACCAACCCGCAGGTCGGGTACCTGCTAAAACCCGAGAGCATCGCCAGCGTGGTTAACAAGACGCGTGAGATAGATATAATAGCGAACAATGGGCGGAACCAGATGCCCGTGACTTACAAAGTCGGGGTGATCTCTGCGCAGCTACTGCCTAACGTGAGTTACACAATGGAGAACAACGTAGCCGCGGAACGGGAGTTGTTCAAACAAGACGAGATATGCACACATGTCGAGTGTGAAGTAATCGGGAGCGATGTACAGATCGGGGGATTAGTGAACGCCGCCATTGTACAACGCGCACCAGCTGCAGATGGAGGCAGCAATAGTAACGTAAACGTCACTACCCCAACAACCGTAACGACTCCAACAGCAACAGTAACATCAGCAACAACGAGTCCCACTGGCAATGATACCACGAACGTAGTCACGGGCCGGCGGTGTTTCGAGAACGGCTTCAACCCGATATGGAACGTCGGGTTCACGACCACTTTGGTGGGCCGCGACGTGCCGTTCACGTTTTTACGCGTCATGGTGAAGGAGCACACAAAGACGCTGGCGACGACGTGTGTTCCGCTGGACCGCGTCAAGGAAGGGTACCGCCACATCCCACTGTACAGCACGGAGGGCGAGCAGTACATTTTCTCTACGCTGTTTGTCTCACTGCAACGCCAATAACAAGAGTTGGACATCAGATGTCTTACAATTTTTTTTTTTTGGTCCAACATTAAAATTCCCAAATCGGGTAAATCCAATTTATTTCTTCCACTACGTCTTCCTCTCTCTCTCTGTCTGTGGCTCTTTTTTTTTTTGATCATTAAATTTAATTTCGCCAAAAGGGGTAACTACGCCAAAAAAATAAACTACGAGAGAGAGAGAGAGAGAAAAACTAATATAATGAGAAAGCGAAAGAGATCGAGGGAAAGGGATAGTATATATAAAGAATATAGTGATGAGGAATGGATGAAGAAAATTATAATACTCATACCAAGTCATAGCTAAAAGCAAAAGCAAAAGCAAATAACACATATAAATAATAATAATAATAAATGCAATCTCCAAAGAGGGTAACAAAGAAACGTGTCAGTTCACCACTAAGAAAACTAACCTCTAACACAGCAAGTTTCACACTATTTGAAGAGACAGCCGAGATGAGACAGAGCACACTAGCACAGCAATCGACAAAACTTACAAGGAAACCAGATTGTGACAAGGAGAACCTTCCTACGAAACAACAGACCACGAGATCTCCTAGGCCGCCTCTCAGATCACTCGACACAGACACCCACAAGGGCTACCTACACGACATACGACGTGACCTCATTACCCAGCTATAAACAAAGTATAGAGCCTGTATAGAAACGTTATATATAGAATAAGAATCAATACGATACCCCCCTTCACTTCCTCCCCCCCCCCACTTTTCACGAAATGTAAACAAAAGATAAGATAAGACAAGGAGAAAGAAGTCCGCTTTTTTCCACCTTGTTTTACAAACACAGGCTCTCTCTGTGTGGTATCGAAAAACTGCATACTGTATACACCGAGTTGGAGAGAGAGAGAGAAAGAGGAAATGATGGAGTCAATGTGTTGGGATGGAGTCAAAGGCGTCAAGTCAAAACAGAGATCCTCGACATGACCTGGGCCAACGGATAAGGAGAGGGGAGGAGGAGGAGTGGAAGGAAGCAAGGGATTGCCATCCCGGCACTCTCTCTTCCCCTCCTCTTCCACCCATTTTTTTCTGTACCGCTCTTTCTGTGAGTGTTTGATGGGATTGCCTGGTACCACCCCGCTGCAACGGAGACGGCAAAAAAAAAAAAAAAAAATGATAACAAACAAACAAACAAGAGACTAGAAAGACGAAGAAAGTGGCGTACAAAGAGAGAAGGAGAGACTGGAGAAGAGAGATAAAGATACAGATAAAGTAACAACGTACCTAAATAGAACGCAGCGAGTGGGAAATGTGTCTTTGAAGTACGGCCATCTCTGAGCAACAAGCTGCCATCTCACTCTGTATCACAATGGAGAAGAGACACAGAGACACAGAGACACAGAGACACAGAGACACAGAGATGGCTTGCTGGAAGACAGCGGTGTCGCTATGACGTTGTAGATGACCTCTTTGTGAGGATGGGTGTGTTCATTCTATATGTGTGTGTGAACTTTTGTATGGGAACTTGTACAGACAAGGGAGGAGAGGGGGGATTTGGCAAATAATCTTTTGTTATGTTTCTTCAAGAAATTGGTATTTCAAGATGTCAAAAACTTTCGAGGAGTTGGTTAAAAAAAAAAAAACAATGACGTTTGTTGTAAATCGGTGATGTAAGGCCGGTTTCTCTTGTAGAAGAGTAAGAAGAAGGAATGAGGGATGAAGGGAAGATAAGATAAAGAAAGAAAAAAAATAAAGCTGTAGAAAATATTGAATCAGCTCTACTTGACTTAAAAACAGAAATATATATAAATAATATCTTGAATTTGGAATTTCTTGGGAAAATAAATAATATTCTGTCTTTTCTTCTCTGTACATGAAAGAACCAAGAAATTAATCAAACAATCAAAACCTCCCCCTTGTAATAATGTTTAACGATAATAAGATTAAGAAAGATGAGGTTCTTGTCAATGAGGACATGGAGAACGTGTCCACGGTCTCTTCCCAGCTCGAGGAGAACAAACCGGAGTTCCATGACGACGGTAAGGACGACTCCACTAGACTGAAGAAGGACTTGAAGGCTCGTCACATCTCCATGATCGCCATTGGTGGATCCATCGGTACCGGTTTGCTGATCGGTACGGGTAACTCTCTGTACACCGCTGGTCCGATGTCCATGTTTATCGCGTACTCGTTTGTCGGGCTGCTTGTGTTTTTCACGATGGCGGCTTTGGGTGAGATGGCGTCATACATCCCCCTAGACGGTTTCACAAGTTATGCATCACGTTACTGTGACCCTGCACTGGGATTCGCTGTCGGATATGCGTACCTGTGTAAGTACTTGATCTTGCCACCAAATCAACTAACCGCTGCTGCTCTAGTGATTCAGTATTGGATTGACCGTGAGCGTGTCAACCCTGGTGTGTGGATTACCATCTTCTTCGTGGTGATTGTCGCTATGAACTTCATCGGTGTTAAGTTCTTCGGTGAGTTTGAGTTCTGGCTATCCACTTTCAAAGTTATTGTCATGATCGGGTTGATCATTCTACTGTTTATCATCATGTTGGGAGGTGGTCCAGACCACCATAGACGTGGGTTCCAATACTACCACCACCCTGGTGCTTTCAAACCTTACTCTGAGAGAATCCCTGGTAGCAAAGGTAAGTTTGTCGCTTTTGTCGCTGTGCTGGTCTACGCTCTGTTCGCTTACCTTGGTATTGAATTAACCGGTATTGTCGCCGCTGAGGCTGCCAACCCAAGAAAGTCTATTCCAAAGGCTATCAAGTTGACCATGTACCGTATCATCCTGTTCTACTTGGTCACTATCTTCTTGTTGGGTATGTGTGTCGCTTACGACGACCCTCTATTAAAGAAGGCTAGATCTGCTGGTACTGGTGCTGCTGCCTCTCCATACGTTGTTGCCATTGTCAACTCCGGTATTAGAGCCTTGCCACATATTTTCAATGCCTGTGTCTTGATCTTCGTCTTCAGTGCTTGTAACTCCGACTTGTACGTTGCCTCCAGGACTTTGTACGGTCTTGCCATTGACAACAAGGCACCAAAGATTTTCGCTGTCACTAACAGATGGGGTGTGCCATACTATGCGTTGATTGCTTCCTCTGCGTTCTGTGGCTTGGCTTACATGAGTTGTTCCTCTGGTTCCGCAAAGATTTTCAACTATTTGGTTAACGTCGTCTCTATCTTCGGTTTGCTAAGTTGGATCAGTATTTTGGTCACTTACCTATGTTTCTACAACGCTGTCAAGGCTCAGAATGTTGACAGATCCAGATTTGCCTACAGAGCTCCATTCCAACCATACGGCTCCTACTTTGCCTTGTCCTTCTGTATTTTGATTGCTTTCATCAAGAACTTCAGTGTCTTCTTGTACCACGAATTCGACACTAAGAACTTCATTACTGGTTACATCGGTATCCCAGTCTTCATTATTTCTTACTTTGGTTACAAGATCGTGAGGAAGACTAAGATCTTGAAGTCTACGGAGGTTGACCTATACACTTTCAAGGCTGCTATTGATGAAGAAGAGGAGCAAGGTAAGCTTGAGGATGCTGAGAAGAGAGAGAAGTTGAAGAACAGCAAGAGTAGAATCTGGTTCTGGTTCTACGATAACATTGTTAGCAACATCTTTTAAGTCTAGTAATTTAAAAAAAAAAAAAAAAATTCTTACGAGCTTGAGTTAATGAGGTTGCCTTCCCATACGGTGAAAGATAATAGGCTAAGTTTTCTTTTGCCTTTTTCTTTTTTCATGATGTTGGGAAATTAGAAAAAAAAATAATAATATCTATTACATTTCGCCCATTTGTCAAAATTTTATTTTACTATTGTTAATACTATGATCACGTCAAGGTTTATGCGTGTGTTTTATTTTAATCCTTATTATTTTTTATCTGAAAAGATAAATGAAATAAATCGGTTGGTAGTTTGGAGCATTAGAATTCATTTCAATTACACAAATTTTCCTTTTATTTTTTTTCACTTCGATTCAACTACCACATCCATTCCTTATTTTTTACTGCATTTTAACGACTATTAATATTCATATTCACTTTTTATTTTTTATTTTATTTTTACCCCTTGTTGTTTAATATTATTAAGAATATTTTTTAGGGGACTTCCTTTCCTTTGAACTACATATCTTTCCCATAAGAATTACAGTATGGTAGGTTTTTAACGATACAATATCATTCGATATAATTTTTTTTCCAAAAATATTTATCTTTCTCCTTACTTTTCACTAATATTTATTTTATTTTGTTATGTAATATCAATGAATTCAATATTATTTTATTTTATTTTATTTTATTTTATTTTATTTTATTTCATTTTCTTTTGGCTGTTTTTCTTTTTTAAAGAATTTATGAATTTACGGTTTTTAACAACGGGTCATTTACAGGTACACACCAATGAAATATATTTTCAGAATCGAGGCATTTTTTTTTTTCAAAATTTCAAACTAATAAGAAGAGTTGCTGTTGTCTTCGTTCATTTGTGAACAGTGTGTTATTCAGTTGAATATAAAATATACTTGAAAATCAAGGGGTAAAAAACGCTACCGCTCAAAAAACAAAAAAAAAAATTATGCCAAATAGAATATTCAGATGTTCTTAACGACTGTAATTCCCTCAGTATAACATTCCATCCCTTATAGCAGTAAGTCTTAAAACCTTAATAAAATCACACACACCCTTCACAAAATGTTCGGGATTTAGATTGGGATTCGAAATTACTATATTTTTTATTTTAATTTTTTTTTTTTTCATTTTTTTTTTTTTGTTCTTTCGATGTCCTATTCCGAAGAATAAAAGTGGTATGACTGTTTAATTTGCTCTTTACGATACTCTGTTCTTTTTTTTTTTTATTTCTTCAGTTGTCTTTTATTTTCGTTTGTTCTTCTCTATATGGTTGTATTCCACAATGTTGTATTCCATTGTATAGTTGTTCTGTTCCTTTTTTTCTTGATTATCTCCCTTGTTCAATATAGACCATTGTATTATCCAGTAGGCATGACATTAATCAAGTAGGCATTACCTATCCTTTAAGCCCCTCTTTTTTTTTCCCAATGGAATAGATAAAAGACCAAAATGTCCTTTTTTTCCCGCAAAAGAATCCTTATTAAAAATATTTTCTTTGCCTGCTATTCCCATAGTAGGTAAAATTGCTTTTTTTTTCTCTTCCTCATTCACTCCCTCTTTTTTTTTTTCTATCCCGGGAATAATATTTTTACCAAATTAGGAAATAAATTGAACGGATATTTGATTATTCAGCATCGAACATTTTTCTTCCGTTTTGCTACGATTGTTTGGTCCTGAAAGAAGGAAACAAGAATTTTTTTTTAGTTTTTTGATAGAATAGGAATACAGAGAACCAGCCGTACGTTTTACCTTTTGCCGCACCCCACCCCCGTTTGTTTTCCCATACAATTTGATTTTTTTTTTAGCTTGTGCCCCGTACGGTCTGTTTTGTTGTTTTTTTTTCTTCTTCTTCTTCTTCTTCTTGTTTTTAGTAGTCCAATTGTATGGAGATTTTTGCTACAGTTGATTCTAAGGAAGACGGCAAATATTTTCCGTTTGTTCTCTCTTCTTCCGTTAAAGAACCACTTTTTTTTTTTTGTATATTTCCGTTTTCGTCAATAGTATTCTCTTAGTTAAGTGGTTTTCCTACGGTTCCTTCTACTTCCCTTTTTTATTTTTTTCGGCCTCTTCCTTTATTTTGGGTTTACTCAATTCGAACAAGGCATTTGACTGAAAATAGGATTTTCTCCAAGACCAGTTTCTATTCCTTTTTTTCCTCCTCCTTGTTTCTTTACCTTTTGTACCTCCGTTTCTAAGACAATGTTGCTGTTTTTTTGTTCTATACTTTCTGGAAGTATGGAATGTTTTTTGGCAGGGTCAGAGAAAGAGAGCAGAAAAAAAATAAAGTCTTGAAGATCTCAGGGTCAGCCCACGTACTTGTTCATCCCACCCCCACACCGATTTCTGTGTATATCTCTCCACAACCCATTGTCTTCTTCTCCAGAATCTTGCGTAGTTATTTGCGGGATAAGAAATTGCTTTTTTTTTTTTTTTTTTTACTTAGTTTTACTTTTGGCTCCCCTGTTTGTGCAGCCATTATCTTGCCATTCCAACGTTCTTTTTTTATTTTGTATTTTTTTTAACAAGCATACTGTATTCCTTTGCCTACCATTGATTCCCTTTGGGTCCTTCTAGGCCTTTCCATTTCAAGGATACTATGATTTTTTGCTATAGGAAGTTGAACGAGGATAATGGTTGCTTTGAATATGAAAATGAAATATAATATCAATATTGAAAGTATTTTCTGTCCAACTGTCACTAAGGAAAATCGTTTTTTTTTTTCACTTCTCATTCAATAAAAGGTAGCTTACAGTATGTTACCATTTTTCTTTTTTTTTTCTATCTTATACAAACGTGTCCTATTGGTTAGGTATTCAAGTTGACAAGGAGACAAAAGAAAATAGTAGAAAAAAAAAAAGCAAGTTTTCCTAGCTAGTTAAACAAAGAAGTGGAATGGCTAACCTAACAAAAGCCCAAATGGATTTTCGAAAGTGGTATTTACTTTCGCTTTCACTGTCTCCAGCTCTTCTGTTTTAATCCTTATGTAACTCTTGCATCATTATTATTATTTTAGTTTTTTTCCAATCAGATGTTGTTGTAGAAGTTGTGGAAAGTAGGGAATTAGTACAACTTCAACAAGTAAGAAGTTTCTTTTTTTTTTCTTTTTTTCTCTTTGGGAAACAACAGAATAAGTTGTAGAAAGTTGTTGTGATTGATCTTTTTTTGTCAGTTTTTTTTTTTTAAAACGCTGTTTGTTGTGTTTCTTCCGAAAGAATAGAAAATACAACTAGTAAAAGTAAGGGAAAAAAATGCATTTCATCCCTTTCGGCTGATAATAACAAACCTTCATTAGGACATCTAAGTGGCATCAACTGAGGATAAACTATAAGAACTCAAAAATAGCTATTAAAAATAGAAGCTTTCTTAATTAATGGATTTTTTCGGCGATCCCATTGGATGCTTATCCCGATGCATTAATTAGGACAAAATTTGATTTCATTTTACCAGTTAAAGAAAAAAATTTTTCTGTTAATCGATTCAAAAATTGTATAAATACCCATTGTAGCATTCAATTGTAATAGGAATCCATCTTTCCAGTCTCTTCTTTTTCATGTATACTTTTTTTTTTATAGTACAGAAAAAAAAACTATCATCAAACAGATCAACTAATATATTCCCAACTTCCCGAATAATATAATGTCTGATATTGAAAATCAAATCAAGGTCGACGCTACTCATCACGAGAAGGCTTCTGACTCTGATCTACAAGCTCTAGACAGTGCTGCTCCTTCCAACAGCAGTAACATGTTGAGATCCAGATTCCATCTAGGTCCAGACACCATGAGAAACCATGTAATTGCTTTCATGGGTGAACTATGTGGTACTTTCATGTTTCTGTGGTGTGCCTATGTCATCGCCAATATTGCTAACCACGATGTTAGTCTGAAGGACAGTCCGCCACACGGTTCGCACCCAGGTCAATTGATCATGATCGCCCTAGGTTTCGGTTTCTCCGTTATGTTCTCCATTTGGTGTTTCGTTGGTGTCTCTGGTGGTGCTCTAAACCCAGCTGTCTCTCTATCCCTATGTCTAGCAAGAGCTATTACACCAACTAGATGTGTTGTCATGTGGATTGCCCAAATTATCGGTGGTTTGGCCGCCGGTGGTGCCGCTTCCGGTATGACTCCAGGTCCTGTAAAGTTTGATAACGCTTTGGGTCTAGGTTGTTCCAGAACCAGAGGTTTGTTCTTGGAAATGTTCGGTACTGCTATTCTATGTCTAACTGTCCTAATGACCGCCGTTGAAAAGGGTGAATCTAACTTCATGTGCGCTCTTCCAATTGGTATCTCCCTATTCATTAGTCACATGGCCCTAACTGCATACACTGGTACTGGTGTTAACCCTGCCAGATCCCTAGGCGCTGCTGTCGCTAAGAAGTACTTCCCACACTACCACTGGATCTACTGGATTGGTCCATTGCTAGGTGCCACCTTGGCTTGGTTTGTCTGGCAAATCCTTCAATGGTTAGACTACGCTAACTACGTCGCCAGAGAGAAGGAGCTTGCTGAAAAGTCCAAGAATAATTAAAAAATTTTAATTCATTTTATTTTTTTTCTCCATTTCCATTTCGATTCTAATTCTAAAATATTTAATTCACCATCTAATTATGCTTAGTCCTTTAGCCTTTAATATATCTAATACATTTTGTTCCTTTTAATAATAGACTACTTTTATTTTCAATTTTTTTTGTTTTTTGTTTTTTTGATCTGATGATAGTTTTCGTATTTTTTGCTCTATAAAACAACTCGATGATTCACACGTCAAGGTTATCAATTAAAAATGTTTATTATAAACTGTATATGTAGAATGCACAAGAAAGGTAAAATATACTGATTTGCTTAGATTTTTGAGAACCTCATGTTGCCCCTTTTTACTCTAAATTTCGGTAACAAGAAGTATAACTAACAGCCTGGGGGAAAAATACAAAAGAAAAATGAAATTCTAAACTCAAATGAAGTTTTTTGCATTCAATATCAAATGTCTTCTTCTTTTAACATGATTTTATTCCTCGAGTATTTGAGATCAACAGAAAGAAACAGTACTGAAACTAAGAGAGAGAGAAATTAGCATACAGGTTATTTTACATCGAAAATAGCCCAAGAAAATGGAAACAAAAAAAAATAACAAAATTGTATCATTGTATTATCATTAATAAACAAGAAGAGATTAAAATTAGGGAAATAAAAAGAAGAAAGAAAGAAAGAAAGCTGGAAAATAAAAATTATTGCTATGCAATCCATACGAAAATTCAACGGAGAAGTGCAAGCTTCTAATAATAACAGGAAAGTATGAGAGATGATTGAGATCCCAATAAGTGATATAACTACTTTGCAAAAGCCTTTTCATCTACATTGGTGATAGAAACGGAAGATACGTCACTTTCGGAGGAGTCTTCCTTGACACCCATTGAGCTGACATCATAACCAGTAGAAATCAAGTACTCGATGAATTTCTCATCTTCTCTCTTCATTGCATCTTGATCCAAGTCAGGTAGCAAAAAGAACGCGAGTAATGCAGAGAAGACACATAGAGCTGAAGCGACGTAGTAAGGAGCACTTAAACCGTGTTTCTTGATCAATGAAGGGAAAACATAGGTACCGACAAAGGCACCCACTTTTCCAATCATTGCAGAGATACCATACAAAGTACCTCTCACTGGTGTGGCATTCATCTTAGAGGCTATGACACCAATGTTGTTACCGGCAGAAAACTCACCCAATGTAATGAAAACACCATAAATAATCACAAATCCAACAATATGTTTCTCTAGGTGACCCAAAGCACCAGCTAGGGCAAATCCAATCGCAGATTGTACAATCAAACCACTTGCTAATGTTAAACGTGGGCCCAGGTAGTCGGAGACCACAGCACCGATGATGGTACCTGGCATGTAGAACAGATTGAAAACGACATTCCAACCGAAGTTTTTGTACAATGGAGCATTCTTAGGAAGAACCATACCAATAATAATAGAGGAGTAGGTACCAAATGCGTAAGCCGAGAAGTCATACAAAAACCAGATAGCAGAAACTATGAAAACTCTAAACCAGTAAAATTTGATGATTCTCCACACGGGGACGTTCTTGTTGAACTTGCTTTCACGAAATTTCTTACCTTCTTTGTAGTACAGTCTCAAGATGAAAAGTGAACATGGTGGGATTGCACCAAGTCCTATGGTCAATCTCCAAACTGGAGTCAAGTGGTGGGATCCAAAAATCCACAAGAGCACTAATGGGACAAAAGCACCAGCAACGAAACCGAAATCAATCATTGAGTTGGTAAACCAAATGAAGTAACGGTTACGCTTACCACGAGGAAGCAAATTGGAAGCCTCAGCAGCTGCTGGAGAACTACTGGAGTACTCACTACCGATGGCGATACCCAAAAAGAATCTGTACACAGTTAGTGCGGCGAATAGCCCACCTGCATGAGTACCAGAAGTACCTTTACCCCAGGCACCAGAACACAATATGGTAAACAGGATCAACATAGTGGTACCAAGCAGCATAGAGAACTTACGGGAGTAATTGTCGGCCAGGAACCCAAAGATCAACTGACCCGCGACTGTACCAGCGAACACAATGGACGAAATATTCCTCAGAGCCTTGGATTCGGAGTACTCCTTACCATAGATAATCGACAGACACGTAGACACCGTACTGATAGAGTTATTGATATACCCGTCTGAAAACAGACCGGCACCAGTGGTAACAATGGGCCAGTACTTGGCAAACCCGGACTTTTTAGTCCTCATAGAGTCATCGGAATTGTAATTTTCGGCCGAATCTCCATCTTTTTCATTTTCATTTTCATTCTCCTCTTCTTCGGCCGAGGCGGTATCAGAACGTCTTCTCCAAATAGGGAAAACCTCTTGTTTATGCCTGTCAAAAACCACATAACGCCAATCGGCAGCAGTGGTAGGAATATCTCTGAAAGTAGGATTAGATATATGTTTCTGCATTATTTAGTGTTCTTATATGTTTTTTTTTCAATTCTTGTTCTTGGTGTTCTTCTTGATATATTATGAAATAAAATATTAGAACGATAAGAGAATATTATATAAACAAAAATGAAAAACAGGAAATGCCAATCGATTAGCATATATATATATATATGTTAGTGCAAAATAGTAATTACAAATTACAATGGAGAAAGAGAAATGAAAGCCATGTGGGGAGAATACAAAAGAAACAACGTGCTTAGATCGTCATGTCAAAAGGAAACATGATATTATACATTGTGTCCCATTTGAATTTGTTGGTTGTCTCTTGTCAGTAATTTTTATTTATCCTCAGTGCTACTGCCTCTTCAATATCACCAAATTCCAAATTCCCATATCACCGAAATCCAAAAAGTAGAGAGAGAGAGAGAGAGAGATAAGCAGTTAACGACATGAAAAAAAAATAAATTACGTATTTTGTGTTGCAACTATAAATTTCCATTAATGGATAAGTATTTAGAGATTGATTGATTCGGAAAAACTGACTTTATCTCCATTAGTCTCCGGTCTGGTCGTAGTCCACTCCATCACCCATCAAGCCATCACTCAATTCAATTCAATATTCATCTACCTCCTCCCACTTCCCCCCTCCTCCTCCACACAACACGACGTACAACAACCCGGAACAAAATCCTCGTGTTTGTGTGTGTGTCTCTCTCTCTCAGAGCTTTACATAATAGGAGAGAAATGCAGTTAATGCAGCACAGCACGATGGCAAGAGTTCGAACGTGGGGATGGAAGGGGGGGCCATGTGGAAACGACACAAACGATTACAGTTTGGTTTTTTGATTTCTTCATATGCACTGAGAAACACTCGCACGGAAGAACACCAAAAACCTCCTCTTCGACGACTCAGACAGTGGCTAAATCAATTCATATTTTTTCTCGAATGTTCTATTTCTCAGTTCCAAAATGTCAGGTACCATAGAAACCGTTGTAGCATAGAATAAAAAAGCTCTTTTCTCTTTGAGACACGGGGTTGTCAAAGATCGTATTACGGTATTTGTTGAGTTTTTTTTTTTTCTATTTATTTCTGTCAGAAGGATTTTATTGTTTTGTTCTTGACATGTGAAGATAGGGAGACGTGGGAGGGAGTCAGTTGAAATAAACAAAAAAAAAAATTTGTTACTCCCACGTGAACGATCAATTAGTCTCTTTACTTTTATAGAAGAAGAACGTGTTTAAAATCAAAACCTCAAAAGAAAAACAAGAAAGGATTTTAAAGTAGATTAATAGTGCTAGGTCACACGTGTAATTCCTAATTCATTCATAAAAGCAGGTGCACGGAGACATGTGTCACACACTCCGAAATCTTTGTCCTTCTTATGTGTGTGCAGTCCTTAGAGAAGAGAAATATAGTGAAAAAGTTACCCTGACACATTCTATATTTGTATCAGACTACGAGTATTACACATGACGTACCAATATCATGCATAACGATGTTACCCTCCTGTTTCTCGTGAAAATATCTTCATGCTCAATCTTGTTTTTTTTTTGGGTTGATCCATTTGAAAATCCCCGGAGGAAAAAAATGAGAAGCACAGAGGAGGGGAGAGAAAGGTAAGGGGGGGAGGGGGGAGGTGAGCGTTGATGGAGTGACCTACTCTTCCCCCTCGGGCATCCCCCCTTAAATGATCCTCGGATCGGATAGTGCGGCAAATTTGACTGTGATTTTCTCTATATTTAGTATAGTTCTACGTATGTTTGTTAGTGGAAAGGGTATGGATTTTCAGTTCAAAATAAGTATTCTTTGCGTGTGGGGAACTACCTCCCATTCTAAGAACAATGGGGGGAGGGTTAACGCAATGCAAACCCAAAGTGGACCCATTTTCTCTTTCATTGTTGTCAACGGAGTTTGACGTAGTATTTTTTATTCATTTTCATTTTATTTGGTTTTTAATAACTTTCCTCGAGAAACAAACAATACGTCATATTTTTTGACACATTTTCACTTATTTTCATAATTTTTATATTTTAGTATGGGGAACAATGGGAGATAATAAAAAAATATTGGAGTTTGCCCCCTTTCCAAGTGTGGGAGACAAAAAAGAAAAAGAAAATAAATTAAATCGGAATTTGCCTTAGTTTCCTTATTTCCTTATTTTTCAAGTCTTTCTTTTTTTTTTTGTGCACCGTAGAAGAGGGTTAATATTTCCTTATTGACAAGATCACATTTTTGTAAATGTCCAATTTTTTTATCAACTACTCCTCCAGTAAACTTTATATATCTTACTATTATCTTCTAATAGAATAAGATCATATGTCTATACATCACTAAATACGCCAACACGAAAATCGCTGAACGAGCGGGAGCGAGAGAAAAAAAAAAATCGAAATTCAGATGGCTGAGTTTCAATATGATAATTGATAGAAGTAAATAGACGCCATAAAAAACGTAAACACTTGTTCTTGTTGTAAGACTTCTTCAACAACAACATCATATTATTAACGGATGTTAAATTAAGAAAGAAATTTATATTCAAACTGTACCTTGCATCTAAAAAAAAAGATTCCAATTGCACATGAATTGTTTAAAAGCATATTGCCTTTTAGTCAAGGGGCGGATACACGTATGAAATATACCGGAAATTGAGAATTTCAGAATCGAAAGAAATTACAAATTACCGGAGTATCAGAACTTAAGGGATGGGACCAGAAACCATAGATCCTGAGTCTAAGTTAAATACTATTACACCACCACACCTCACATTCAAACTTTATGCCAGCTAAAATGGTATTCCTTAGAAGTCCTTGCAAGAGTACAGCAATTACTATCAAAAGTAATTAACCCGCAAAAAAACAAAACAAAAGTGCGGCCAATAAGTTCTTTGTTATATTTTATACTAACACATCTCTATTGATGATTACAAATGTCTATGCAATTTTAGAAGTCCATGAAAATTACAACCATAATAAGCCATGAGAAATATATCACTGTGACCTTGAATAACTCCCCTAAAGAGTACTGCGCATTCTTCTATTGGACTCCACTATCATTGTTTTGATTTTTTGTTTCGTTTTATTCATTGGTTTTTGCATTTGTATCTTTTACCCAAATTAGGTATTTTTCCTTAATTAGATTCCTATAAGCACAATGGAACATTTTACCGATTATTGAAATGACGTGAAACTTTTGTGGAGCAAATTCATACATTAAATTTATCATCTATGGAACTTCCATTTATTCCATTAGGGATTGTTTTCACTTTCTACGTATTAATATCTCCTCGTTGTACACGCGTTTCTCTGCAAGGCACTTGATTTACCATTTTCTGCCGTATTTTTGTTTTTGGTTGTTGCTCTCTCGCACGCAGGTTGGTGAAATACGTTTTATTCCTTCAACAGTACTGCGGATGTTTCTGTGGCAGTGTATGTTACTGTCCCCCACGTGATTCTGTTAGGTATGCACACCCCACTCCTTCTTTTTTTACTCCTACGGGCTGTTTAATGAGGGGAGGTGTAACTCGTGCGAACGTTGTTAGGAGAAGGGGGAGGGGTGTGCAGAGTGGGACAAGGTATTGTATGCTGGGTGGGGAG
>JAJLXT010000093.1:11986-51192 GCA_030571395.1 Nakaseomyces sp. UFMG-CM-Y6046 | reverse complement strand
CTCTCTCTCTCTCTCTCGAATCTCGAAGGGTTTTCATTTCTTTCTTTCTCTCTCAACCCTTTTTGCACACAGATTGAAAGAAGATCACATATTATAATATTTCGTTTGATATATATATGACAAGGTTTATTTTCTTGTTGAAAACTTTCTCTTGTCTTATCATTCTTCTTTTATCTTTTAATTTCTCATAATACACACATACAATCAATCAATTTTTGTAATAAACAAATACACATTTTTTATATTATAATGTTGTTTGGTAAGAGTATATTGGCTTTGGCCACTACCGCATTGTTAGGTGTTGCCTCCGCTCAGGAGGCCACTGCTCCAGAGGGTTCAGCCGTCGTTAAGCTGGATCAAAAGAACTTCAAGGACTTCATTGCCAAGAACCCGCTAGTGATGGCTGAGTTCTTCGCACCATGGTGTGGCCACTGTAAGAAGTTGGCTCCAGAATACGTCCAGGCTGCCGAGACCTTGAAGGGTGAAGAAATCCCACTGGTCCAAATCGACTGTGACGACAACAGAGATCTATGTATGGAACTGCAGGTCCCAGGTTTCCCAACCATCAAGGTCATCAAACAGGGTTCAATCGAGTCTGCCGTAGACTACAACGGTGCCAGATCCGCTGACGCCATTGTCAACTTCATGAGAAAGGCCAGCCAGCCAGCTGTCCACGCTATCGAGTCCAAGGACACCCTAGAGGCTATCAAGGCTAACTTCACCAGTCCTATCATCGTCGACTATGGTGTCAAGGGTCTAAACGAGTCCTTCTACAAGGTCGCCGACTTGAAGTCCAACGACTACATCTTCGTCTCCTACCCATCCGGTGAGCAAAAGCTGGCTATCTTGTTGCCAGCTGGTGAAGGTAAGTACGAGGAGTCCGTCTTCTCCGGTGACTTGAAGGAATTGGTCAAGGAAGGTAGCACCACCTTCGAAGACTGGTTGAAGGTCGAGTCCCTGCCTTTGTTCGGTGACATCAACGGTGAAGTTTTCCAATCCTACGTCGACAGTGGTTTGCCATTGGGTTACTACTTCTACACCGACGCCGAGCAAGTCAAGGAGGTCGAAAAGCATTTCATCGACTTGGCCAAGAAGCACCGTGGTAAGATGGCTTTCCTAAAGTTAGACGCTACCAAGTTCGGTAGACACGCTGACAACTTGAACATGAAGCAACAATTCCCATTTTTCGCTATCCACAACATGTCCAGCAACTACAAGTACGGTCTACCACAATTGGACGAAGACGCCTACGCTAAGTTGACCAAGCCACAACAAATCAAGACCAAGGACGTTACCAAGCTGGTCGAATCCTTCCTTGCTGGTAAGGCCGAGGCTAACATCAAGACCGAAGACGTCCCAGCCAAGCAAGAGGGCCCTGTCGTCAAGATCGTCGGTAAGACCCACGACAAGATCGTCAACGACCCAAAGAAGGATGTCCTTGTTAAGTACTACGCCCCATGGTGTGGTCACTGTAAGAAGATGGCTCCTTCCTACATTGAATTGGCTGATGCTTTGGCCACCAACCCAGAGTCCAAGGACAAGGTCGTCATCGCCGAGGTCGACGCTACTTTGAACGACATCTTCGACGTCGACATCAGCGGTTACCCAACTGTCTACTTGTACCCAGCTGGCAAGAACACCGAACCAATCCTATACTCTGGTAACAGAACCCCAGACTCCTTCTTGGAGTTCTTGAAGGAAAACGGTGCCAACAAGTACGATGGTCTTTCCATCTACAACGACTACTTGGAAAGCAAGGCCAAGAGAGAAGCTGAGGCTGCTGAATCTGAGGATGACGAAGAAGACATCGATGATGAATTGTAGATGCACTTAAATAGAATAAAGAAAAGAAAAAGTGTTTTTTATTAATACTACAATAATGATATAAATTTTATTTTTTTTTTTTATTGAATGAAAAAAAGGAAACCAATAGGAAGATAAAGAAAGAAAGACATCATGACACTCTATTTCACGAAAAATTCTACTTGCAATGTTGCTTAAGTGAATAATCCTTCGATAGGATCAAAAATAGAATCCAGTCTGGAGTGCTCTTCTCTTTTTTATTTAGCTTTTTTTTTTAATATATGTATATGATTCAACTTCTATATCCTGTAACAATATCAAGAGATATGAATTTCTAATAACTGAAAACTAGAGAGAAATCCACAGTATTAAAACTAAAACTGAAGACAGGACGGCAGTGCATTATTATACATATAATAATAATTTCATCATTTATGACGGCAAACTCTGTGGGAAAACGCCTACTCACGCTGGCCCGCAGAAAAAAAAAATAGGGCAACTCTCTCATAACTCAGTATGATTAACGTATACGTGATATAATACCAGGAAACTTTCTGGAAGACTTTTATTTACGCTGAGTTTTAACAAGGTTTTAAGCTTATAAACGTGACGGGAGTTTTAGCTGTGCTAAGATCTGAGATTTTGTGTTTTGTTTTGTGTGGGAATATTTCTTTTGACACCGTTACGGAAATATCGATTTAACTACATTACAACTTGTTGTTATATTTTCGTTTTAATTTTGTATTACATGGAACATAAATGGGTATTTTTACACCGCCTGGGAAATCTAATAATAACAATAAAGGCTCTTCCAAGTCTTTGTTGAATTCTGAAACTCCTGAGGAGGATGTGGAGAAGTTTTGGGTACGGCCGAGTTTAGGGTTGAGACTCTGGGGACCGTTGGTTCCGGCTTCAGACAATAAGACTGGACTGTGGACACTGGTTGCGGTTCAAAGTGTGGTTGGCTTGCTATGTTTTTACAAGTATAAATCTTTGAGACTGGTGAATGGGACGATACGAACAAGCACGGCGCAGGCCGTAGCACCTTTGACAAACAGGATATCCCAAATGGATGGGACTCTGAGGCCGATAAGTCAGACGGACTTTGTGAAGAAGGATATTGCGGACTTTCCAACTCTAAACAGGTTCTCCACTACACATGGTGACATGTTTGTGAATACTCAAGTGGAAGCAGGTGTTCCAAATGGAGCAGTACCTCCTATTACTGCAACTGCTGCAACAACTGCATCTCCTGCTCCTGCCAATGTCAATGCTGCAGTTCGGAGTAGTATTACAACAATGCAAGAGAATTTGGGATCTTCAAGTTCGATACTCTCCAGGATTTTTAGAAGAGGTGAGAAGAAACATTCATTTTTCAAGTCTGATAACTGGCTAATTTTCAAAAAGGTATTCTATTTACTGGCAGGATCTATACTACTCTCACAGTCTATGCTTGAAGCTTGTAGACTCACTATACTGAAATACGACCCGTGGTGTGAGGAGGCCAAGACCGTAAGAGAGAAGAAATTCTTTAATGATATTGTGAAATTTTATCATGAGGGTATAGACCCCACCAAGGTGAAAGTGAAGGATGCTGTAAGCGGCAATGTGATGCCTACAAATGTACCCGAAGTGAAACAAAGTGTCGCTTTGGTCAGGGCACAATCTGAAGCAGAGAACCCCGTGATCGCGTGGTTCGGTCCGATAGAATACAAACCGATGAATTTCTCGGAGTTTTTGGACAGACTCGAGTTCCACCTCGATATGTTTGAATACTTCCAGAGTAAAAGGGCCGCAAACGAGACCGCGCTGGGGTTTTTAACCACGATCAGAAACGACACAGAAAGACTCGTGGAACAAAACGAAAGAAATAGGAAAGCTGTCCTTGAAATGTTGGCAAAGCAACCTGATGATGAATCTGAAAATGTTGACAACACAAAGAGAAAACCATTCATGTCCCCAACCTCGAGATCAATCATCTTGGAAGAAGATGTAAAGAGTCCCGAGGACATAGACCTAAACGATATGTGGACGTTGTACGATCCATGGCTCAATTTAGCCCTTGAAACGTCCCTAAGCATAAAGTTCATCCCAACCGTCCTGGTCAACAACAACAGCATAGTAGAGGCTAAGGACAAGGATACAGAACCCAAGATGTCGGAGGACCCTACAACGGAAACAAACCCTCTAGACAAGCAATAAACTCATATATAAATATATATTTATATATAATGTTTTTTCTTCTATATCATTTCTATATACCCCGGAAATCTCAGCGTCAAATTACTCAAGAACTAGACAATATACTACGAATCTACCAGCATGAATTTGATTTGAAACCCATACGTTAGCCGTTTATATTTCGAAACTACAAAACGACGGTCGATGATCACGATACTTTTACCCGGGGGGGACCCTCTCTCCTCTGCCGTTGCCCAGAACTGCGAAAAGTGAGAATATCCATTTGAAATACAGAGAGTCTCAGCATGTGTGAACCCTATAAAACTTTTTAAAATATTATATTTAAATGTATTTTGTATATTATACAGTTGATTTGACTTTGTTTGCAAAGCAACTATCTGAAGATAAGATATTAAGGCAGTAAATGAGATCTCTTAGGGCGGTTTTGGTATTGTTAGTGGCGTTAGTGGCGCCTCTGCATGCTATATACGCTGATGAAGCATACAAGACAGATTTCCAAATACAGAGTGTTGGTAAGGATTACAAGTGTGTCGTAGATTCTGCTGATAAGGCTAATCTGCTGGTGTTGTCTGATTGGAATGGCAAGTCGTTGTTGAGTTTCTTGGATAAGCAGGACGGAATCACCATCTACAGGGAGCAACTGTCGTTCTTGGTGAAGGATGCGATGGTAGAAGGCAACACGCTCTATTTGCTGAAAGAAGATAACTCAATTGACACGTTTGACGCAGAAAATGGGTTCAAGTTGGAGACTAATGTTGAAGGAGTTGAGTTTAAGTCCTCTTGTAAGACCAATTTGAACGGTGTTAAAGTGGACAAGAACCAGTTGAGCGTCATCGATCCTTCCTCTAACTTGGCTATTTTTAACGTCGATATGAGTGGTTCAGACTACGATGTCAGGTTTTTGACCACTGATCATGCTACCAGCTTCGAAGCGCTGGTGCACTTTGCTAACGATACTTATGTGTTCTACAACTACGTCAATGACACCGTAAACTTGCAATGGTTTAGGGATGAATCTATAAGTGATGTTGTAGATCAGGTTATCTTGAATACCCCAGACCAATCATTAGAACCTGCTAGACACGAGATTGAGGCAGAGTTAGAGATACCTGAGCTATGGAAGGCTTACATTTTCAGAATCACCACCAATGTGAACAGACTCATGTCCTATCTAGAGAGATTCAACTACAACCCTGGGAAAGTTTTAACAAATCTGCTTGGTATGGATGACAACGCTGAAGAACAAACTGTTATTGAGGCTCAAAACATGAGATTTGGCTACTCTAAGCAATTGTTTGTGATTACCAGAAATGGCGTTTTGGCATCTCTAGATATGTTGGAAAAGGGTTCCATTAACTGGTCCATTACAACAAACTTGAATGACGTCGTCAAGATGGAATGGATTGAAGTTAAGCATGAGCTAATTATATTCTCTTCTGATGGTAGCTACAAGATTTACTCTGTTGATTTGAATTTGAACGCCTCTGAAATAACCTCTGGTTCGATTAGAGGTGGTATCAAGAGTATCGAAAAGTTAGACCTAGAGAATTACGCTTATGCATTCTATGTTAAGCATGATAGAGAAAATACTGTGGAATTTTTAAATGGTGAAAAATGGTCTAATAATGAAGATATTTTTATTACAGATCACAGTGAATCTTTGGTTAGTGGACAAAAGCTTGGAAAGGACGGTAAACTGGTAACTACATGGAAACACACAGTGTCTAAAGATGAAAAAATTGTAGTTTTCTCTGCCAGAAATTCCAAACGTACCGTTACTTTGGGAAATGTTCTAGGTAGTAGAGATGTTTTGTACAAGTACCTATATCCAAATCTAGCTGCATTTGGTGTTTTTGATCAATCTTCTAATGAACTGTTTATTAATTTGGTTGATACTGTGACAGGTCAAATTCTTCATACTCAACAACATGAAGAAAAGATTGATGGTCACTTCCCTATCAATATTGTTTTCGGTGAATACTGGTATGTGTACAGTTACTTCAGTACTGAACCAATTCCTGAACAAAGGCTTGCTGTGGTGGAATTATATGAATCATTGGCACCTAATGTGAAGTTTTCAAATGAAACGGAATTGATTGAACCTTTGGAGGGTGTGCATAAACCAGCAGTTGTCTCAAAATCATTCTTCTTTCCAGAAATCATTTCAAACTTGGCTCTCTCTGAGACTAAGTACGATATTACTACTAAAGCAATTATTTTAATTCTTGAGAATGGTCAAGTTACTTATGTTCCAAAGTTTGTTTTGAACGCCAGAAGAGCTTTGGAGGAGGATATGAGTGAAGATGACAAAAAGGAATTTATGGCTTCTCCATATGTTCCTGGTATTCCTTTGAATGACCACTTTGTATTATCTCATTACAGAGATTTGTTTTTAGGTCCTACCCCTAAGATAATCACAAGTCCAACTAACCTTGAATCTACATCGGTACTGTGTGTATCAGGATTGGATATTTTCTGTACCAGAATTATGCCATCAGGTCAATTTGATGTTATGAGCCCTGGTTTTGAAAAGGGAAAATTGTTGGCTACAATTTTGTTCCTACTGGTAACATGCTTAGTACTTGGTCCATATGGTGCAAACAAAAAGCTGAAAATGCTATGGGCTGTTAGAGAATAATCTTATAGGGATTGTTCTTTATCTATTTTTGTGAATAACATTATGACATTCCCTTTCATAGGTACTCCAGAAAAGGTTTATTTTATTTGAAGGGGAAAAAAATTAAGCTTCTTCGAGCACTTATTACCTAACTTTAAAGAGAGGTTTATATCTGACTTTCTAAAACAAAAAAATAATACAGTTTAACTGTAAAGGAAAAATAACAATGGCTTGAGAACTAGTCTTTTTTATTTTGTTTACTTTTCCTATAAATAGACATAAATCTTTTGGGCTATTGAGTTCTCATTTTGTAAACTAATTATATATAACAACACACATATATATATATCAAAAAAATTAAGATTATCATCCTTAGGAATATTACTCTATCGGTTAATAGTTGATGGTTTGAATATGATAGTGATTGAAAATGTCTTTTTTCCATTCTTCGAGAAGCGATTTCGAGATAATAAAAAAAAAAATAAGGATCCATTCCTAAAACACAAACTATAGTTACAAGACCAATTGATGCGGAGATCCTTTACCAGATCACTCAATTACTTGGCTCAATACTGTGTCCGTAAAAAGATGCCATTTACCACCTTTTTCAAAGACTTCACCAGTAAAAATAAATCATTTGCAATTTTCGCTGGAACTGATAGCTATCAAAACAGGAATAGTGATTCGGTTCTGTTAGTTTTGGATTCATCATTCAACCCACCTCATCTAGGACATTATACATTGATAAAAAACTCTGTGAAGTATTATAAATCAAGGGGTGTTAAGGATTTACACATTTTGCTTCTGCTTGCTGTCAATAATGCTGATAAGGCCAGTAAACCTGCAGCATTCGAAAAAAGAATGGAAATGATGCATCTCTTTTCTGAATATTTTGCTAATCAAAATACCACTGATATTTCCTTAGCATTGACGAGTCATGCTAAATTTGTTGATAAGAGAAGTGATATTCAAAATTTCATTGGTCTAGATAATACAATAACCAAAATATCTTTTCTAGTTGGATTTGATACACTTGTTAGAATATTTGATCCCAAATATTATGCACCACAAATGGTATCTGAGGCATTGGAGAAATTCATGGCTACAGTGGAATTTTGCTGTCTGGCTAGAGACGATGAACAAATGACAATTGATGAACAACATAAATATGTAGAAGATATATCAAGTGGTAAAAAGGAACCTCAAATTCCTAAGGAATGGGGCCAAATGATACATTTCATTGAATTTAATGATGAAGTTAAATCCGTATCATCATCATCAATAAGAAAAGAAGTCACTTGTGGGAATGAACAATCTGATATTATGTTAAGGACAACCTTGCCTGCTAACCTATATGAATATTTAATGACAAATCCTAAGTTATTTCAGTAGTTATGATAAAAAGGAATATTGGGGGTAGATAAATAAACATATTTGAGAATATAGCTATGATTAATGCCTTTGATATGCATATAAATGTGAATGAAGGAGGTGTTGCACTACACCGTTTCTCAGGTTAGAAAATCAAAGGCAAAAACAAAAACAATGTAGTCATAGAGATAAGTGGAAAGAAGATGTACATTTTAACCAGCCTCTGAGATTGATGGATTGAGTTGGATGAAGAGTTGAATTGGATATTTACCCTTCCTTGAGCAGCCGTATCGCGATACCTCTCGTCGCTGTCACTACTCTGATGAATGTCTTTCTCTTTCTTTTCATTTATTCTTGATGCTTCTTTTTTATTTGGGGAAGAAAGTCTCGTTGGACTAACTTCTAGCATTGGTAAGTTACCGTTCATATATTTAGCATTTTGACATTCCACTTTACCACCTCTAACTACTGATTTTCCCTTTGTTGGATTGATCCATTTTTGACAATCAAGTAATGTAGAGGATGATTTGATGAATGCACTACCTTTGACCAATTTCAAACTCTCAAAAACAATATCATCAATTCTTCCATCAAAAAATATTGCACCACCTATTTGCTTCAAATTGGAAAAGAAATTAATCTTTCTTAGCTTATTATTGTTAGAGACAATTAATCCTCCTGAGATATCTGTAAGATTATTCAGGTCGACATGGTCCAAGTTAACATTGTTTATTACCCCTAGAGTACCTCCAATGAACTTCAAATTAGGTAAATTAGCTGATCTAAACTGGTTTTCGATGAGTTCAAGCGAAGAATGGACATATTCCAGAGCTGGTAGTGAAATTGCTGAGGTATCGCGGATGGTTATATTTCTCGAGGATACCAGAGAATCTAGTTCCACTTCAATCTCTTTTGCATTGGCATGAATTGCTAGTTGTTCAGAGACCTTTTGCAAGGTGTTTAACTTGAAAGTCTCAAGGAACCTGTTATTGTTGATTGTTAGGATCTCTAGCTGTCGGATGTTATCAAAATCGTTAGAATCGATGTTAGTCAATGATGTATCTGATATAATCAGGTCACGCTCCACCATAATTTTGGGGTTTAGACTCATGAAGTTCAACACAGGAAGAATCTTTAATTGAAAGGACCTGACGTGGTTCAATTTTGGTAAGTCTAAAGTCACTAGCGATGTTAGCTTACTAAACCTAAGGTCACCCTGAATATAATCTAAGTTTTGCAGATTGATCTCCACCACTTGTGAACAATTTTCAATGATCAAGTCACCGTCAACCTGGGACAAAGCGTCTAATTGTATAATCTGTGGACAAGACCGAATAATCAAGCTTTCATGTACAACAGAAGGCAATGACTGTAGGTCCATGTAATTGTCGATCACCAATGCGTGAACCAGTGAAGAAACCCAAAATAAACTCAAAGAAAGTTTCATGTTTGTGTTTGATTGTTATTTTAAAAGTTAATGCAGAAAACTATATAATAGTGGTACTATTATTTAGTGTGTTTATAGAGACAAGATAAAACCTTTTTTTATTACGTTCTAATTGGTGTTACCTTATATAATCAAACTTTTTTTGGTAAAGAAAAAAAAAATGAGAAACCACTGCTTTTCTTTATTAAATTTTGCGTCATACCCATTTTTGTGTCAATAGGTTATTATTATCATTCACAATTTCATTAACTACATTATATACGAAATGCATGTTGTTACCCTACCTAACCTTTTATTTTTTCTTAATTTTTTCCTTAACGTGTGTATGTGTCATGAAAATGTAAATAGAACGGATTAGGAAACCACAGCGGAGTTTTTTATCATTATTATTTTTGACACAATAAATTTGTCATATTATTATATTATCATATTAGTATAACCTGTTGTAGAAGAAATTTAAATATATAGTATGTGTGTTTTAAAACCGAAATTAAAAATTTAATATTAATATTGAAAAAAAAAAACTCTATCCTTTATTTTCATTAAACTAATAGTACAAAAAAGAAAAATAATTCTTTGAAAATTACATATTATTATTATTATTATATTTTATTATTATCCATGTAATCTTTTATTTCATTTTGAATTGTTTTTTTATTATAATTCTCCGTTTTTGTCAATCCTATTAGAACAAGAAAGCGACACCAGCGGCAACAGCAGCACCGAAAACACCAGCGCTCAAAGCGTTAGAGTTAGCAGCACCAGTGGAGATCTTGGTGGTGGTGACGTTAGAGTGGTTAGAGTGGTTGGAACCGTTGGAAACGTTAGAACCAATGGTGGAGTTTTGGGCAGAGACAACACCCAAAGCGATAGCAGCAGCGACGACGTTCTTGAATTGCATTTTTTTTGTTATTATTATTTGTATTAGTGATATGGAATGGTTTTTTTTTTTTTTCAATATAAAATATTATAATAAAGAAAAGAGAGAGATGAGGGAAGAAACAACTTTCCTAAAAATCTGGGGATTATACGTTGGCTATTTATACCCAGAAAAAAAAATTTTTTTTTTTTTCTTTCTTTCTCATTTTTTAATTCATTTTCCTTTGTGGTGAAGTTTTTTTCAATATCTTTACCCAAAAGAAAAAAAATTTTTTTCATTTCATTTCATCTACTGTCCCCTTCTTGCTCTTCTTCTTCTCTGTACTACCTACTTTTTCCTTAAGTTGTGACTTATTTTATTATTTTATTGCTTTATTACACTCTTTTTTTTTTCCAATTAGGAATTTCGCTAATATTTTTTTTTTTTTTTTGTGTCTGTTTGTGTGTCCCTGTGTGTGTGTGTGATGATGATGATGAACAAGAAAGGGACACAAAACCAGAGAACCACCCGCACGCCACCAATTTTAAATTTATTTCTTTTTCGAAGGGTTAAACTTATTTGTGTGATAGGGATCTGTGTACGGCCCATTGTCTTATCTTTCTTTTTTTTTTGTGTCTGCAAGGAAGCTACCTCTCTCTTTTCTCTCAAGGTTCTTGAGTTTTCCTGATACGGGTATACACAGAATGTGACGCAGGGTACTTATCTCTCTTTCTTTTTTTTTTTTTTTCTTTCTTCTCTACTTCTCTTTAACAGACAGGGTTTTTTTTTTTCCCTCTTTTGGAGGGGGAGGGGCGACCCCCCCCCCTCCATATTAGGACCAAACCCCCCACCACCACTACCCTCACTTTTTTTTTTCAACCGAGGGGTAGAGAAATACACGTACGACATTTTGTTTTTCTTTCTGTTTCTTTATCTCTCCCATCATGATGCGTCTGTGTGTGTGGCCCCCCTTCCCTTCCCATTCTCTTTCTCTTTTCTCCTGGCACTCTCCTTCTTCTTCGACATGGTCTGTGTGTGTGTGTGTTCAGACTGTTCTAGAACCACTTGCTTTTACCCCTTTAGGATATACAGGGTATAAAAACATTGTATTGTCCACACCCCCTTCCCCTCACACACACACACAGAAAACGTTGAAGGGAGAAGGACAGAGGGTTGTAAGAAGGGAAACGCCACCCCCCAAATGAAGAGAATTACAAAAAAAATAAAAAAAACCTCACCTCATGCTTACCGTGTCCCTAGGGTAAGTCTAGATTTTTACACGTTGTTTTCTCTTTCTTTCTCTCTCTCTCTCTCGTGTTTCTGAGCAAAGACAGTAGAAAGATAAAGAATGCGTTAGAAAAACACACACACACACACACACACACACACACACACACACACACAAAAAAAAAAGATTCTGTAATTTCTCGTACAAACACTGAACCCTTCCTTCTTTTTTATTTTTTATCGGGAAAAAATACCCTTCTGGTAGATTTCTCCCCTCGGATGTTACAATCTTATCTCCAGAAAGAAAACACTGGCCCCCCCCCCCCCTGTGGGGTAGGGTAATGTATTTATTTCTTTCGTGAGACATGTTATACATGACTTACGTGGTTTATGACTTATGTGTACTTTTATACGTGTGTTAACGTGTATTCCGTATTATGGTATATCAGTCCCATTTTGTTGGGTGAAAAAAAAAAAAACTCAATGGAAGGAAGACATCAAAATTCATAAAGATATTTCTAATGGGAGGATTGAATGTTCAATTGTTTTAATTTTTTTTTTTAGCTCAGAGAAAAGAATTGAATAAGAAATATCATGATTCCTGAAAACGTTAATGAATTGGTCTCTCAGAAGTTTGCCAGTGCCAAGGAAAGTGGTCACATCCACTTCTTGGATACTGAATCCACCACTTTGAAGGATAAGGACTCCCAGATGGAGATGCTTGTTAGCTTTGCACCAAGCCTACAGAAGAAGCCTGAACGTGCCCAGGCTCAGGAGAGTAAGGCTGACCCTTTCGCCGTGCCAGAGCCTGAATTGACCGTGTTGGAGGACCTCAATGGCGACAACCAATTCAAATTGCTATTGAACAAGTTCCCAGTGATTCCAAACCATCTGTTGCTGGTTACAAAGGAATTCAAGCACCAGAACACTACATTGACTCCTCCTGAGCTGCTGTTGTCCTACAAGTTGCTATGTAACTTGGATAAGGCCGAAGGTAAGAGACACATGGTCTTCTACAACTCCGGTGCCAACAGTGGTTCTTCCCAGGACCACAAGCATTTGCAGATGTTGGCCCTTCCAGAAGATTTCACTCCATTCCAGGACAAGCTATGTGCCGGAAAGGACCACTTCTTGCCAGACTTCAAGACTGAACCTCTACAGGACGAAAAAATGCCATTTGCACACTTCCTATTGCCATTGCCTCAAAACGAGGAAGATGTTGACGAAGATTTGATAGCCATGACTTACTTCTCCCTACTACAAAGAACGTTGAGTTTCTTCCAAGATTGGGCTAACGAAACCCCAGATTTGGAGAGAAGTTACAACTTCTTGCTGACAAAGAAGTGGATGTGTCTAGTTCCACGTTCCAGAACCCAGGCTGAATGTGTTGAACTTGGTTTCAACTCTGTCGGCTACGCTGGTCTAGTGCTAGTCAAGAAAGAGGATGTCTACAAGCAGATCCTTGAAAAACCTGAATTAATCAACGACGCCCTCCTAGAATGTGGGTTCCCAAGTACTGCTGGTCAAAAGCCAACTGAATACCATTATTAAAAGGAGGGGAAAAAACGTTCTTTTCATCCGTTAATGTATCCTCTCTTATTTCATATCAATGAAAAATTAAGAAATAAAAAAAAAAAAATCCTAAAATAATAGCATCCCTGGAAAATACATTGCAAGTATGGAAACTTTGATAGACTGCTGCATATTTGGTATCCATTTACAAGATGATTTTGAGGGGGTGTTATTTAATTAACAAACTTTTTCTGTTTAATTTGTTTTGTTTAGTGTTTAAAATTTATGAATACCATGTTTTTATTTGGTTTAAAAAAGTTATATACGATTCTAAAAGCAATATAATGAATATTATGATTTTCTCTATACAGATGATGAACAATATTTTAAAAAAAAGAACATAAAATTTGCTTATAAGAGTAATATAAAAATCTCCTGGGTACAGAAATATGTATTTATAGTTTCTTGTTTTCGTATTTATTAGGATGGTGGTAAAATAATACGCCATCCAATCGAAGTAGTCCAAAATTACAGGTGTATAAACAGTATGGACTAACCATGTATGCAGTAAAACGGAAGTTGTTAATAGAGTTTACAATATAATAAAAAAGACCAATAATTGCTCAGAAAAAAATGCGCCTGTCATTTCTTGCTGAACATATTCATGAACTTATCAAGTCTTGATTTATGCTTTCTATTATCTTTTTGATCTTTTGGATCTTTATTCAAACTTGCGGATCTATTACCAATTCTCTGTGAGCTTTTGGTTCTAAATTCCACAGCACTGTCACTAGTATGCCTGCTTTCTATCGCTGCAGAATCAGGTGTTGCTGGTCTACTTTCAAAACCCCTTAGGTTTTCGTAACGTCTACTTGAAGCCCCACTCGACCCTGTTGGTACAGGTAACAATGGAGACGGTGCCCTTTCCTCAATGCCTAACGCAGAGAATCTAACTAGAGCTTCCCGTGTTTGAGAATTCAATGAGGACAGATCAACTGCGTCACCAGGTTCTCCAAGTAATATTTCGCTTGAAAGTTGCCGATTTTCATTAATTACCATATTATTACTAGTTGAACTCGAACTGACTTGTGAAATCTCATTTCTACAAAAGGTCTCGTCAATACCATCAAAGTCTTTTCCTGATGACAGTTTATTGATTGTATCATTATCTGTCATGTATGGAGAGGAATTGTCTGAAAAGGGAGATTTTTCTTTTCTGGATAACATATCTCCATTTTCTCTACTTTCTGCGTAAACACCAGCATTCTTCTTTTCAATAGGAGGCATATCATATACCTTGGATTCGTAGGCAAAGGTGTTAGATTGGACGCATCCTGCACTGTTTCGACGATAAGTTGGTTGATTGTTTATTTGTTTGTAAGAGGAGTAATGGCCAAATGCATTGGGTCCTTGCGCTCTGAAGGGACTCATTGGAAAGCGAGGAGCTTCTATTCCTGTATTGTTGTAGTTATTAGAGTTAACATTGCTTTTATTGCTAGTGCTGCCACTGAAATTATCATTAAATGATGCAGGAGTGGCTGGCGTTTGTGTGTATTTAGATGGTGTTAATGCCACAGATAGGGGTGATTTCGAATTACTTGATGATGCCAAAGATGTAGATGATGTCTGTTCTCTCAGTTGTTGCGCCTGGATGTTATTGTTAGGAACTTTGGTTGGTAATTGTCTAGTGTAATGAGAATATCTTTGTTTTTGTCTCTTGATTTTCAAAGAGTTGTATTTGGCATTATTCTCGGTGGTGTTTGAGTTCTCGGTTACATTAGTTTTGGGTATATTATTGTTGTTGCCATAACCTTTCAATGGAGAAGTTGGACGCAAAGGAGACATCAATCCAGCAGGTAAGATTTCTGGGGGTTCTGATGGGCGGTCATTTTGTGATTTTGCTCTTGTTGGAAGCTTTTTAGGGCTGCCATGATTACTAAACTCGTCTTTTTCATCTATGCTATCTTCTTCTTCTTCTATCATTAAGGTATCATCTGCAAGATTAGCACCAGCCTTGCCATTTAACATGATTTCCAGGAATGCAGGGGCAGATTCCGTTCTTCTGTGTGAATTGAATGATCTAGGTTTTGTAGTGTTTAGTGCATCATCAAGATTGATGATTGCATCAGGAACGCCTTTACAAGGAGATGAAAACCTGGGTTCTTCGCTTGCAAAGAACCTCGGACTAGGTGTGGTTAAACTAAAATTTTTAGCTGTGTTTGGGGGCATCCTTAGAGGTGAGAGCATTTCGTCATTTTGAGCATTTCCAGCGGTAGGTTTTGGTGGAAGTACGAATGTTAACGATGGCTCATCGGTATTCCTGGACGAAAAATCATGTGCTGTAGACGGCCTTTTATCAAAGTTATCCCTTTGTGGAGGTGTACTTAATACAGACATATCCGGTGACATGGTCGCAGAACTGAGCCTAGGTGCAGTAGCTGGTGGTTGTTTAAGAAATTCGAAATCACCAGAGATGGCGAACGACCTCTTATGTCTATGCCCACGTTTTGAAGGTGTCGAGAAATTGCTGTTATTCACGGGTGGAGTTGCGTCACCTGGGGCATTCACCACAGGAGGTGGGACTATATTTAATTTCAAATGTTGTGTATCAGTCATGATTTTAATATTTGTTCAAAGCGAGTGACAATTTTTTTTTTCTTATTGTTATTATTATTTTTGGTATTAAACTTAAACTTTTTTTTAATCGATATTTTTTTAAAGGTTTATCGTAAGTCTGTAATATTGGTCTATAGTTATTGTTTATTGGCTTCTTATTTTATGTTTAATTGTTTTTGGTATAAGTTTTTATTTTGGGAGGGGTGGGGTCAAGTATTGAATTCAAAGAAATAAAGAAATGTATCGAAATAATGCAATAAAAAGTAAATGGAAATAAAAAAAATGGAACAAGTAAAAAAAACAGAGAAAAAAATATAACAACAAAAAACAAATGTATAAGGAAGAGAGTCCTTTGTGCTTAAGCGAATTAATAAAAAAAAAAAAAGAATTAAGCTTCTTTTTAAAAACTTTTTTTTAATTTCAAATGAATGACTTTATTGAATCAACAATTTTATTAGATGTTTCTTCTCCCAGAACCAGCTGATCAAAAACAAAATAAAAAAAAAAAAAAAGAAACAATTACTAATATTAGAACCTTATTTTCCACAGTAAAAAAAAATATGGGGAATTGAAGTTGTTCGAAGGGGGGAAAGCAGAGAAAAGGAAGCAAAACAAGAAATATCGATATTCAATTATTACCTTTTTTCAATATTAAATACCAGCTTCTCTTAATATTTTATTTTTTTTTTATTTTTTATTTGAAATTCCTTGTTTCTGTTTTTTCACTTTCACTTTCAAGAAACTAGGCCAAAATAAAATATTCCCCCAGCAGAAAAAGAGGTGTATATGGATTCTGTAGCAGAAAAGACGCGTTAATACCTTGTTAACCGCTGATATTCACGTCCCTATGAGCTTATTCGAGGTCAATAAAACTTGTAATTAGTACGCAATTTAGAAAAAAAAAAGGATTGACAAAAAATTTCGTCAAAGAAAAAAAAAAAAAAATGAAGACGAGATGGCCCGTTGCGTATGATTTACGTATTTTCCCTTTTAAGAAAAGTTGTTGGAAGTTGATAAACACTGAGATAAAGAGGCAATTGTTTTGGTTACACTTGGCTGAAAACAACTAGCAAAGACTGGAAAAGAGGTTCTTGGAATTATGGAAGGACTTAGACATAGGATCACTGTTTTGTATGGTGAAGAGAGTGGTTTGAAAGGTGCTGAGACCACAGAAAAGGGTGTTTTGGTTGGGCCAGATGGGGTGCTGGCAGTGCAACAGCGTTGGATTTACGCTATCAATACGAATTCGAAGGGTACGAGGCGTATTACTTGGAGGAGTAACAATGGTCGTAACAGGACTGTGATTGACACGGAGTATGCTCCAGGTTTGAACATTTATTCCGACTCGAAGCCTGAGTTGCGTCTGTTTGGCGAAAGGGCAATTACTGGTGGTTTATACAAGATGTTGCATTTTGATGAGTGGAAGGATTTGGATGAGATTCTGCCTGCGTCACACCAATTACAGTTTCAATGGAAACCTGAATTGTGTGACTATGACATCTTGATTCATGAAGACACGGTACAGGTTCTGGAGTTTTGCCCCTCCGACGGGAGCGGGAAATTGGAGTTCAAGAAGGATGCCGAGAAGACAGAGATAGGGTTGTTGTATGTCGACAATGCTGATCAAGAGGACGTCAACTTAAGTGGTCTGAGGTGTAGTTGGGTGCAGGATGGAGATGATTTGGGCAAATGTGAAAAGACCACACTTTTCTATAAGCCTGCTCATTTTTTCCCCAAGGATACAAAGGTGTTAATTGAACAAGTCTTGCCAGTTGGTCTACACCCAAAGATAAATATTGACCTTACAAATTACGAGAATGTTCCAAATTGTAAGTACTTTGTTTATAACGCTCTCCCACGTACATTGTTTGTTGATAAGTACCAAACTCCTAACTCCATTGTAGATGGTATTGTGGACTTGGAGGCACCAGAATATCACTTGACACACTCTGGTTGGGGTTCTGAGGCCTTAATTAACCTGGAAGCTGGGAAAGTAAATGAAATTACTTATCATTCCAGATACCTGAAACCGGGGGAAAATGCCGGTTTCGAAACAGTTGGCTTTGAACCAAAGGTTTTCATGGCCTGCGACAGTACAGAAGAAGTTGCCTTCAATCCCTTTTATATCAAATCGTTGGGTTATGAGTCGAATTTCCCTGCTCAAGCTGTTTTCCATCACTTAAATGCCACAACTATAAATGTGGATATCCCTTATCCAGATCAAAATAATAAAGATATTATAGAGAAACTGACATTTTCTGTTGTATTGATTGCTATTTTATACCTAGTTTCCAAAATTTTAAAGTTCTCTAGAGTGAAAACTGAAAAGGGTGTCAAAAAGGAGTGATTGACCTGAATCATGGATCAACAACAAGAAAGTCATGCAAATATTAAAAAATATAAAATAACTACTAATGTACAGAATGAGTTAGATTTTTAATGACATTTATTTAGATAGAGTTCGAAAAGAATGTGAATATTATATTACAGTTTATTTCTTCTTCTTGTGATGCTTCTTGGCAATACGCTTTAGGGCTCTCATTTCGTTCTTCATAACACCATCAACCATCTTATACTTACCCTTAATACCCTTTGGTCTACCTGATAGACCCTTGTTCTTACCCTTAGCAACAACAAGAGTAACCTTAGGCTTGGTCTTTTGTTTCTTGTTCACCTTACGCATTAACTTAGCAATTTCATCAGCCTTATCCTTTTCAGATTTATCGCTGTCATCGTTAATTAGACCGGCCTTCTTCTTTATCTTTTCTAGACGCTTAACGGCACGCATCTTCTTTCTAGCCCTAGCTTCAGCAACCTTCTTGATAGGACGAGCATTCAATGCCCTCATTTTCTCCTTAAGGGCCATCACAGCCTCCTTAGTGATCGGTCTATTTACCTTAGAATGCTGCTTTTCTTCATCGATAAACCATTCAGGAAGGTTTTCAGTATCACGGAAGGCATATCTGTTGAATCCTTCATCTACTAGATCATGCTTAGACCTTTGGCCTAATGCCAATTGATGAGCCAATGTCATAGCTTCAACTGTAGCAATATCAATATCCTTTTCGTATTTCTCCTTGTTCGTACGTTTCCTTTCTGCGTCAGAGTCGTAGTCAGAGTCATAATCAGAATCATTGTTATCATTAGCAACAATCTCGAAGTCGGAATCAGATTCAGATTCAGATTCAGAGCTATCACTTGATTCCTCTTTTCCAGCCATTTCAGTAAAGTTTCTCTTATTATTAGAGAGCTTTCCTAGGTTACCGACACTTTCTGAATCCACAACATCATCTTCCTTTGCCTTGATAATTGGTTGAACATTTTCAAACAGAGGATCATTGAATAAAGCCTTTGCTTGACTACTTAACTTATTATCACCTGCCTTACCCTTTAATTTACTGATTAATTGGTTGATAGCTTCATCATCATCTTCATCTGAAAGAGAAGAATCATCTTCAGACTCTATGTAGTTCTTTTCTTCTTCATTTTCGTTTTCATTTTCTTCTTCATTTGCACCAAAGCCTGTCCATTCGTCCTCGTTATCACCACCTCTGGCCTGCTTGGCTCTGAATTTAGCATCTCTCTCGGCCTTTCTTGACTTGTAATCGGAGTACATAGAATCAAGCTCAGCCTCCAAGTCATCGACCTCATTTGGATCATGACGGTCTCTAATGACAATATTTTCATCAATATGCACGTCATTGTCTTGAGCTAGCTCATCTTCAGTAAAAATAATTCTCTTTTTACCTTTAGCAAGCTTGTCTAGAATACCCGTTTTTTCAGCAGTCTTCAAGTTGAATAAAGAATCTCTTCCTATATTAGCAGCTTCGATACCAATATCTTGTGGGGTCAGCATGTTCATTTGCATTCTTGTTAGTTCCTTTTGTTTTTCTTCATTTTTCCTCCTCTTTTCACGCTTTTGTTTCTGTTTATGTTTATCTTGTAAGTCTCTAAGTTCCTTTTCAATCTGTTCCTCCTCTGTTAAAGGTTGAACTTCAATATCATCCTTTTCTTCATCCTTATCAAGACCTAAAATATCTCTGGCAGCCTTTCTCCATCTTAGAATCATCTTAAAATCTTTCTTACCCAGGACCTTTAAGTCTTCGATACAAATTAAGAACTCAGTTGTTGTTTGTTTCAATTTCTTCAAAATCTTCCAGTTAGCATTATCAGAGGGAATCAAAAATTTGTTTTGTACACCAAGCATAGTAATTGGGTCTTCAGTTTCAACAAAGTCAAGAATAGAACATTCGTGGTAAAGCAAGTGATCACCTTCTTCGTAACCTTGTCTCTTTCTGACCTTCTTTTCCGGATTGTAAATTTTAGCCTCCATATTTTGTGGACCATCAGGTAATTCCTCAAAGACTTCCTTTGGATCTAGAAGTCTTGGATCCATCTTCTTTGGAGCCTTGAAACCTTTACACACAACGAAAATTTCAGCGGAAACATTTCTGGAGGCTGGAGGTTTAGTGGCTTCAACCTTTTCGAAAAGTTGTTGAAAAACCCACATCAATTTATTGTAATCCTTGGATCTGAAAACCTTTGTCACAAAAGTACCGTTGACAACCAAGTTTTCAACGGCTAATTTCAGAGCTTGCAGTGTTAGATGAGACTGGGTGAAAGCATCCTGAGCCCAACCCAGACCAACATTTGGAGCACCATCATGTAGCACAGTGTCGGCCTTCCACGTCTTCATATAACCTCTCAATCTAGATCTACAATCTTCCGTTGTAATATCACTCTGAAAAGTAATAACATTTGGCATAGATTTCATTGGGACGATATCAACACCGATAATCAGAGAGTTGATTGGACATAGTTTCGAAGCAACTTGACACCAAGAACCTGGAGCAGCACATAAATCGATAACAACCTTTGACTTCTCTAAGAAATGACCAAACTTTTCATTAATTTGAATAATCTTGAAAGAAGAACGAGCACGGTAACCTTTCTCTTTGGCAAGGTAATAGTACCTATCTAAACGACCTTTACTATTTTTCTTCTGTGTCTTACCCATGTCTTAGATCTGATACTGTCACTGGTTTTGTATAAGCAGAGTAAATAATAATTTATGTTAATAGGAACTTATATGTATGTGTGTAGTTTTTTACTTAGGCTCATCGCAGAAGAGAGATGCTCATCGCAAAAAGAGCTCATCGCAAAAAATTTTCAAAAAAAATGAAAAATTTCAGTAATTGTCTACGTAATAATCACGTTCCGAGAAGCATAATAATAGCCGGATTTTATGTGCTAATAGTAATGGCAGTTATGATGTGATATATGTCTTTAAATATTGACCTACATTGTAGGATGATTTATTATTTATTATTAATCACCAGTTTCCTCTTTTTTTCTCTTTTTGGCTTACACTAGACGGACTAGTGTTGATTGCTTAGAAATACGATACCATCTATTCCACGTTGTATTGCCGATATTAGTGAACTATCTGTAGTATAATACTAGTGTTTTGTAGAAACAAGGGATGCAGATGGTTTTCTATATTATGTAGCAGCGGTGCATATACATGCGTAACCATGAGAGAAGGGGAGGGGAAAGGAGGCTATCATTTTTGAAAATGAAATATTTGATGAAATATTTACTTGCCATATTGGATATATCACATAACTAGGAAATTTTCTATTGGTTATAAAATCCTGCAGAGATAATTGCATATATCTTTATCCTTGTAAGAAAACCGTTCATGTATAATTTAGTATGTAATCACAAAGAAAGGAATGGTGATTATAATAGATTATAGGAAAATAATTTGATAAAACTTGTTCGCACCACTTTTTTGATGAGATATTCCGTTGGAATGTTTGGAGTTATAATTCTCCTAAAACCAATTTAAGGGCATAGCTGCACGTTCAAATATTGGCATTGGAGATGTAGTTCCTGTTACTTTTTTGAGATAAAAAAACTAACAGCGTTAGTATTTCTGTATTAATTGTCATGAAAAGACCATCTTAACGCCCTCAGATTACTATTCCTGCACATTTCCTATGGTCCCATCATAATTTATGTTTTGTGTAGGATCCTTTTATACGTGACTCCTAACCACAACATACCACTTCGCTAATGGTACCACAATTCAAATAAATAAAAAGAAAGTAATACAGAGAAACAATAAAAACACTTCATCATACCGTGCTTTACTTCTTAAAAAAACTATGCAACAGTGACTATATGTTACTGACCACTTTCTGTATTTAATATATGTACTTTAATAGCAAGGTTTCAAGCAGAAGACACACAGTTTAAAGAGACAACACGAATTGTTAACTACACACACATATATATAATGTAGCTACATATCCATATTATAGATGATATAACATTCGATAATGTTTAGACAATCACGATGATTAAAGGTGGGGAGGAGGTAGAACAAGCAGGTTGCGTTAAAAACTGCTCCCTGTCTAATACGACAGATACGAAATAAACTCAAAACAACCTCATAAAATTTTCAATTTCGCAATTAGCAATTTATTGAAGTTCAATCAACCAATATATAGCTCAATGTACAGAACCCACCCTTCGGAACTATTATCAATATGTTAGAACAAAAAAAATTTATATAGTCATGTATTTAACCCAATAGGGAAAATTACAAGCTGCTACGAGGTTTCTTACACTTTTCTTTTTTTTCCGACTGGGAAAATTGAAGAATCGATGAGACTTGGGGGAGAAAGCTTTAAAGTTCTCGATGAAGTTAGCTCATCTGCAATTACATTCCTTCGATGATTTGAGGTATGACCGCGAATTTGCTCTTTTTTTTTTTGTCTTAGCTGTGAGATTTTTTATAGTTTTAGATTTAGAAAAGTGATTTCTCTTACTTACTACATAGCTACATGGTATTAATACAATGGTGTTGAGACAAAAATGGCGAATAATAATAATAATAATAATAATAAAAAAAGCAAGTATGATTCGGGAATGCAGAAACAACTCGTAATTTAACCAATTTTTTTTTTTTTGCGTTTTTATCATTATTATGAATTTTTATCTCCACCTCTAATAACTGGACTCTTTGGTCTTAGCGACTCGATCTGTTCTGTATTTGGAACGTTAGCACCTATGTTGGCGATTCCTTGTCTATACTCTTCTGGTGAGAAGTTATTAAGCAGGATATCCGGTGACATGATAACCCATCCTGGTCTTGCTCTCACTGGGGTTTCTGATCCTGTCCTGGAGGGTATGATATGGAGCCTTCTAGTTGATGTGGAGAAGTTTTCAACAACGCGGTAAAGATGGTCAGGAACTGCATTATTTCGCGTTGCTTTATTTTCTATGGTCATATCAGTATCTATGTTACAATGTATCAGATGCCCATCTGTAGAGCGCCTAACGGTACCGGTTATGCACATCCAACAATGCCATTGCATTCGCTCAATTAGAGTGTTATCCTCTTGTTCGATACCGGGAAAATATGGAGAACTCTTGTTAATTGGGACAAACACCAACTCCTCACTTCTCCTAAACTTTTTCTCCCATTGGCCATTGTTAAGCAATTTAGCCAATTCCTGAACTTTTCGTGCACTGCCCCATACGAATAAAAACCCAGGTTTGGAGATCAATTTATCCAATGGAATCTTGGTTAAAAGCGGGTACAGGAACTGGTTCTCTGTCAAACACCCCAACATAACTACATCAAATACTAGGGACTCTTTGCTAATCCACTCATTGAGGGTTGGCACCATCCGGTCAACATCGATCTTGCAACCATAAGGTTTTGTAGTATACTGCTTAATGCGTTCTTCTTTCAACTTGAACAACTTTTGCAGTTTAGGATAACCTTCTACAGAGTGTTCAACATTACTAACGTATTGCTGAGGAGCCTCACCTGTTTGAATATAGTTATTATTGTAATCATTCGTCTGAAATTCCTTCACAGGCTTAAAATCCAACTGACTCAAACTTTTCGTTTTGATCTCATTGGAACTGATCTTTTCATTGCTATAGAAATCGTCTTCAATCATTTGTAATATTATTCTTTCTATTTATTTTGGTGTTTGTATCAGAAAGCCTAAATTAGTATATTACCAGTTTAGATACTCTACTTGACAGCTATAGCAACCACACTACAGCAAAACCAATACAACCTCGAGACTACAATCAGTAAGTGCTTATACCTGGTTGAAGAATCAACAACATTACTACAGCATTTATTTTAAATAGTTTTTTTTGTTATCGATTGCTTATCCTCATCCAGTTTCAACTCGAAACAGTATGAGGTCCCGCCGAGGCCAAATGTTACCCTGAGTTTGATGATGAAACGGGTTTGTTACGTTTACCAATTGTTAGTATAGTATTTTTAATACAGTTATTTCACGGAAGTATTTATCTTTACGTATCACTTTCCATATTTATCTAAACACTTCTCTATTACCGCAGTAAAATTTTTTTTTTTATTGTTTTATATATTATATTATATATATCTTATAATTTGCAAATTCCCAATATAGTCTCTATCCTTACTTGAAGTGTCAAAAGAAACTAATCAGGGAACTTACTATGCCATAAAAAAGAAGGATGGGTGTACACCCTCTCTTATTTCTCTTTGATGCTACGCAAAACAGTTCAGAAGAGATTTTTTCGTTACATATTCTATGAGAATATTAACTTTCCTCTATTTTTCTTTGAACGGTTTCTGTATTTTATTTACTAGGATTATTAAACCCCAGTAAATAAAAACAACAAATATAAAGTAATGGAGCATCACATCATTACTTTATCAACTTTTAATTTTTTTTTCCTTAAAAAAAATTTCAACCAACAAATGTAGAATCATGAATAATAGTAAAAGAATTGAAAAATAATAAATGAACGATTAATTAGATAATCTCCATTTACTGTTTTTTCATAATGTGTCTGTCTTTTTTTTTTTTTTTTTTTTTTTTTTGGAATATTTTCTAAAGGAAATAGTTACAGCCATAAAAAAGCGAAAAAAAATAAAATAAACTAAATGTCTCCATAAAAAGAAAACTTCGACGACGTTTCGTGCCTTTTCTAATTTAAAATTTTTTTCTTGGTCATTGTTAATTGAAGGACTTCTCTATCATATGCTCAGGAAGTTTTTTTTAATCGATTCTCTTCTCTCCTTTCAATAGGTTTTCCTTGGTGAGAAAAAGAAGTAGCACTGATAAGTACAATCATTCTATAAAGTTTCTTCCTTGTTCTAGTTCTTCAATAACAGATTCGATAAGTTCGTCATCGTCATCATCTTCCATCAGTTCAACTGCACTGTACTTGATCATGTCCCAACGTCTCCAGAACTCGATCGAATCGTACAGCTCACAAGAGTCATAGTTAAGTTCCAAGTCATTCTTAGCGTTTGTTAACCTATATTTCAGAGATTGCAAGCTCTTGATGTCACCCCCCTCAGTACATGTAGTTACTTCAGAGTTGTATCCTTCATCATCAACATCATCACCTTCATCTTCCGAACAGGAGGAGGAGGACTCATCAGGCGTGGAGTCGAATGAAGTATCTCTACAGTCCAAGCAGTTGTTATTGTTATTCTTCTTGCCTTGGTAGTAATATGTCATCGTCTCAGCATTAGACGAAGAGTCAACGTATCTTGCCCAGACCTCGTCGATCGATTGAACAATATAGTCAAAACATCTTTCTCTAGCGATCAAATCACATCTTGGTACCTCGGAAGTCACAGATGGTGCGATAGAGGCAGGGCTCTGTGGGATATCCTGGATGGACACATTTTCGTTTTCTACGCGCTTTTTGAAAGGGTCTGGAGTAGGGCATGGAGTAATGGATATGTTGCTGTTAGTGTTGTAGTTAAAAACATCTACAGATCTTGGAGTGCTGATAGACTTCCGTTTTTTCAGCAAACCCACACTGTAGTTGAAATCCTCAATACTATCATCATCACTTTCTTGGTCTAAAAATCTAACCATACTATGAGATCTCTTACCAAGAGTAAACTCTGGTGCATATCTTTCAGTAGTAAATGTCATAACCAAAGAAATTTTAAAGGGGAAAAAATTTTTTTTTAAAACAAAAAGGATTTTTGAAATGAAATGAAATAAAATAATATCAAAATAAAGACAAATAATTTAAGAAAAAAAAATAAATTCTTTTCTTAACAAAACAAAATAAAAGATGTTTAATCTAATATAATGTTCTTTTTGGGTAAGTCGAAAAAGTAAAAAAACCAGGTAAATTAAAGTATAATTATTTTTTTAATTATTTTCTTTCCGTTCTATAAATTTCAATTCTTGGATGAATTAAAAAAGAAACAAAAATGAAATAATATTGTTTATTATTAAATCGATGGCGATACTAATAAAAAAACAAAACAAAAAACAAACAAACAAAATGTTTACCCTTATTTTGAAATATTAAATTTCTAATAGGTCTTCGTTTAAAAAGATAGGACGAAGAGGCAGCAGTGGAGAAAAAAAATTTCTACGGCCTTCTAAACAAGAAAAAGAAAAAAAAAGAAAAAAGTAACTTTCAACGAGAAAACCAAGAAAAGAATGAAAAAAAAACAAAAATCGAAAAATGAGAGACAGAAAAAAAAAAATTGTGGTCCCAACGAGAGGCGATCAGGGAGGAAAATCCCGTTCTGTATTTATACTCGCGTCTGGGAAAGCCGCCTGGTGGGAAAACCGACGCTCGTGGGGGGTCGAAAATGCTCGCCTCTGATTGGTTGCCGAGGGTGATGGAACAGGGTAACTACATATGAGTTTGGGGGCTTGGCGAAGAAACGTGTGCAGAAGTGAGGGGGATGAGGTTTGGAAAGAGGCAGCCAGGTGATGTTACTATTACCCGGAGAGAATTTGAGAGGGATGAACGTCGGGTCGGGGATGTTTGGTTTAGGAGGGTATATTATGTAGGTAAAATGTAATATATTTGGGGATGACAATAGAGATATGACGGTATAAGTTACATATGCTTGTAGCCCAAGTCATGTAGTAAACAGTGGTGCTTTTTTTGCCCTCAAAAAGCCTTAGTTTTACGCTAAATATCATATATATTGTCAAAAGGAAAGGGATTTCGCCACCCTCCTTCTTCCTCCAAACAAGTGTTACCCTGCTGGCGATTCCCCCCCCCAAAGAAAATATTTTTTATTTCCTCGCTGGAGGATCCGGGTGACGTGTTAGTCATAAATATGGTCATAGGATACGAGCAGAGATACAATTTTTTTTCTTCTCTCTCTTTGTCAGTATGTAACTATCTCAGTTCAAACCCAATTCTTCCAAGAAAGCGTCCTTCGAAGGTTCTCTGCCAAGGAAATCCTTTAGGTTGTCGTTAATGTCGAAGAGACCGCCGCGGGCAAGAACAATGTCTCTGTACTGGACACCTACAGCACTGTTGAGAGGGTCTGCTTTGAACTTGGTGTAGTACATGTCTGTAGCGAACACCTCAGCCCACATGTAACCGTAGTATCCTGCACTGTAGGAGTCGGACATGATGTGACCGAAGGAGTTGTAACCCTTGGTCAGGTCGTCACCGTTTGAGATTAGACATATCTTCTCTCTTAGGTCGTTCCATAGTTTCTGCAAGTCTAATTTGTCTAGCTCTTCTGAGCTCATCATATGGACCTTCATGTCAAAGAGACCGAAGTGCAATTGCCTTAGTGCGAATAGAGCACCGTTAACGTGCTTGGTCTTGATAAGAGATTCCAGCAAAGTGGCATCGATCTTGGTATCATTCTTATAATTTCTGGACAGACTCAACAATTCGTTAGAGTTCCAAGTCCAGAACTCTAACATTTGAGATGGAGCCTCTACAAAGTCCCATGGGACAGCACCAGGACCGTTGAATCTGGCAATCTTGTTTTGAGCAACTAAGTCGTGAATACCGTGACCTAATTCATGGAAGAATGTAGTGACCTCATTGTGCTTCAAAAGAGATGGTTTATCCTTAGTAGACTTCGAGAAGTTACAGACTAATGCAGTAACCGGGTACGATTTTGTGGAGTCAGACTTCACATAAGACGAGGATAGACCAAAATTGGCGGCATGGCCATACTTACCATCTCTTGGATGCAAATCGAAGTAAATCCAACCAACGAATTCAGGACTTTCTTCATTGTCCATCTTCCAGACAGCCAATTGCTTAACATCTTCGTGCCAAACCTGCTTGTTCTCCTTAATTTCGACAAATTTCAGCTTCAAGACAGTCTCGTAAATATTCAGCATACCTTCAATCGTAGATTCAAGAGGGTAAAACTCAGCAATCTTTTCATGGTCGACATTGAAATTCTCCTTTAGATATTTATTGTCATAGTACCTGTGATCCCAGATGTAATATCTACCATCATACCCCATGTTAAGTTCGTTCTCAAACTCCTGTTTCTTTAGATTCTTCAAAACATTTAGCTCCTTTTCAGCCGGTCCTTTCAACTTTGCAACAAGATCATTCAAAAATTCTAGGACATTGTCAGAATTCTTAGCCATCTTGATATCAAGGTTATAATTAGCATATGTGTCGTAACCCAAGGTCAATGCCAATTGATTTCTCAATTTCAAAGTATCCTTGAACAATTGTTCATTTTCTGGGACCTTGTTTTGATCACCCATGAAAGCCCTCATTCTTGTTTCAGGGTTTTCGGCATTCTTCAACACTGGGAAAATATCAGGATACTTGTATGTTACCTTTAACTTTTCAATTCCAAATTCATCTTTGACCTTTTCAAATTGTTCAATAACACTTTCTGGAACACCCTTCAACTCTTCCAAAGTGAAAAGAATGAACTCGTTCTGTTCACCCAAATTTTTAGAAAACTTTAAGGAGTTATCAGCGATCTTCTTCTTGATTTCTTTTACTTTATCCAGCTTATCTTGTGACAAGTTTAGACCTGCTCTAACAAAATCCTTATGACACTTCTCCACAAACTTCCAGGTTTCAAAATCATCAACAGATTTTTGGTCCTCCTTAATTTGTGTCCAGATGGTATCGAATTGCTTAAACATATCAACTCTCAGACTCTGCTCAATTTCAAAGTCCTGTAATAACATAGTGGCCTGCATAGAAGAGTCTCTAATGGTTTTGTCTGTTGAGACATGTTGCAAGAAGGTCAATTGGTTGACCAACGTACCACTTCCATTCTCATACTCTATGTAAGGTTTGATAAAATTCTCAATAGTTGGATTCTCAATTGCAACTAGTCTATCGTAAAATGTCTTTGTTTCATCTATGAACTGCTTGGTCTTATCCATAATCTCAGTAGGTTGGAATTCCCAAGATGGAGGGAACTGTGGTGGGGTCAAAGCAGCCATTCTCGAATTAATTAAGCTTTTATTATTATTAGAGTTATAGTTAAACGAAGTTGTATTACCAATATGAAATTGTCTCAATCCAATTGCCAACGGTATAGCAGCAAATGCAACGAATTTCTTGTTTCTGAATAATGTTCCACTGACCCTATTACCAACTGTGTAAAGGGTTTTGCCGAGCATAAATATATAAAACCAGAGCAAAAAAACGAAAAAAAAATAAGTCGACAAACCAAAAGAAGTAAACTGTCAATTAAATCCTCCAATTAAAAGTTTATACTGTTATCAACTGGAAAGGAAAAGGAGTAACTACTGTTATATATAGAACACAAAAATAAGCTAAATGTGTCAAAAAAAAAAATAAAATAGCCCTCGGAGCCCCATTCAACTCAGAATCTACCATTTTTTTATGAAATTTAATTACCCGGTTAGATATTACAATAACACGATACGAGTTAAGCACTTACTAGTGTTCATGTAAGTATATATATATATATTCAAGATCACACTGCATGACCAGGAGATTACATTAATCTTAAAGCATACTAAATCTAGTATTAATGGGTGTCTGGGAATCAGTAAAACAGCAGCTTGCTGTTACTCATTAGACAACGTAATTTTATTTCTCACAGCAAGACTTCTGATCATTTATAAGAGGCTCTTTTAACAACTGTCGTGTAATTAGTGCAATATACAAATATATGGACTTTATAAAGCTGTAGTGACTATAACGATGCCTTATAGAAACTACCATCACATGGTTCATCACTTCATACTTGGCCAATCAGGTCACGCTTCTCTCCCCGTTCCCTTCTCTGAAGGCTTGAGATGTCCGGGCAATACATCTCCTCGAGAGCGAAAGAGAGCCAGTTCTTGTTAGGGGGGTTGTGGGTTATGACTTTATTCCTTATTGTGAGATGTGTGAATTGTATCGCTTTCGAAGAAAGTGTAAGTTAGGAGGGAAAGTTGCTTTTTTTTTCCATTTTTGAGTTTTGTTATTAATTCATTATTTGTAGATTTATATATCTGAGTTTGCAACTTAGTAATATCATAGGAACTAGTTCATATAACACCAATACAATATAGGACAAGAAAATCAAAACAAAAAATAATATGTCGACCAAGGAAGAAAGCAAGAAGATTGATTACACCCCTGTTAGATCAATTTTGAATGACAAATGGGATGTTGTGTTATCCAACATGATCGTCAAGATGGGTCTTGGATTTGGCGTAGGTGTTGTCACCTCCGTCCTTCTATTCAGACGTCGTAGTTTCCCAGTGTGGCTTGGTCTAGGTTTTGGTGCTGGTAGAGGATACTCTGAAGGTGATGCTATTTTCCGTTCAACTGCTGGTCTAAGACAGGTTAAGGTTTAAATGAAAAAACAACAACAACAACAACAACAACAAAACAACATCAACACAAACAACAATACTTGATACTTCTCCACAACTTCTCAAGGATATGTCAATATTCATTCATTACAAAACAAAACAAAAAAAAAATAGAAAGAATCAACCCTGAAAGAAAGACAAAACCATTTTTATTTTCCCTTGTAATTAAAATGAAAAAAAAAAAAAATATTAGTAAAAAAAGGATCAATTATCACTCATAAAAACACAGCAACAATAAGAACAACTCTATCTATCTTATCTCTACCCCGTTGAGGTAACAAGAATAAATGAATAAAGAAAAAAAAAAAGGACATGTCCATTTTGATAAATTGATGTAAAGAGATCTTAAAGGTTGTGTGTCATCACACCTTTTAGAAAACTCTTTTACTCAACTTTATACTATTCAATCTATTTATTTCTTTTCTTTTCTTTACTTTTTTTATGTATTATGCATCTAAGTCACACTCTATATTCCTTTATTCAGAAAGAAACAATATTAAAAAACAACAATATTTTGTGTTAGATTTAATAGTAATTAGGACAATTATACCATCTGTTACTGAAAATAATGTATGGTATACGTTCATATTTATTCTAATTATAATGAAAACCCAGAAATTAGTTCCAGCTGTTTTAGCATGTCGTTATTCGTCTCCTTTTGCTCTGATTCAATTTGCTCTCGTACCTTTTTATCCCTCTTTTCGTCTTCCATAAGATTCTGAATATTTAAAGCCTTTTTTTGTTCTGGCTTTTGTTCTTCTTCTGTCATTTGCCCCAGTTCTTGCAGAACAGTGAAATCATCAACATCTGCATTTATCTTGGCCACCTGCATCTTGGTCTTCTTCCTTTGTGAGGCACTAATCTTCCCACTTGGCCGTGGTGCTGTCTTGTTAACACTTTTAGAGTCAGCCTTGCTCCTACTGCTAAAACTCTTCCCACTCTTCTTCGTACTCTGCTTCTTGCTCATATTTTATCCCGTAACCTATTGTGTTGTTTCTATCTCCAGTATCAATATTTCTATCTCGAGTATCAATAAACAAAAACCACTGAGAATTCTAATGAAAAGTTAGTCAGTACAAAAGAAGCTCATCGCATATATTTAAAATTTAAAACGTACATTTTTATGTGCATTTTGAATAGGAAAGTAGCCCTCTACTGGGGTTTCTTCGCAAAATGGAAAATTTTCACTTTTTTTTTTCCAGCTCATCGCAAAATTTGAAAAAAAAAATTTTCTATAACTACTTTTTAAAATATATAATACATAGTGGACAAATTGTATATTCTTTTTTTTTTGGCATTTGAGATTTAGTTTGAGGTTATAACCAGTGTCTTACTTTCTATTGCAGGTACTAGTGATAGTTTGAGTGATATTGAGGAGATAGAAGAAGGAGGAAACAACAAGAAAAAACAACAAGAAAAAACAATAACAAAATGGTTTCAACTTATAATAAGGATAAGCCATGGGATACTGATGACATTGACAAGTGGAAGATTGAGGAGTTCAAGCCCGAAGATAACAAGTCAGGTCAATCCTTTGCTGAAGAGTCTAGTTTTATGACTCTATTTCCAAAGTACAGAGAGGCTTATTTGAAGAGTATTTGGAATGATGTGACAAGAGCATTGAACAAACATCACATAGGTTGTACTCTGGATCTTGTTGAGGGTTCTATGACTGTCAAAACCACTAGAAAGACCTATGATCCAGCTATTATCTTGAAGGCAAGAGACTTGATCAAACTTCTGGCCAGATCGGTCCCATTCCCACAGGCTGTGAAGATTTTGGAGGACGATGTAGCATGCGATGTTATAAAGATTGGTAATTTCGTGGCTAACAAGGACAGATTCGTGAAGAGAAGACAGAGAATGGTGGGTCCTAATGGTAACACATTGAAGGCACTTGAACTTTTGACAAAATGTTACATCTTAGTGCAAGGTAACACTGTTAGTGCCATGGGTCCATACAAGGGTTTGAAGGAAATACGTCGTGTTGTTGAGGACTGTATGAAGAACGTTCACCCAATATACCACATCAAGGAACTAATGATCAAAAGAGAACTAGCCAAGAGACCAGAATTAGCAAACGAAGACTGGTCTAGATTCCTACCCATGTTCAAGAAGAGGAACGTTGCTCGTAAGAAGCCAAAGAAGGTCAAGGCTGAGAAGAAGGTATACACTCCATTCCCACCTGCACAATTACCTAGGAAGGTTGATCTACAGATTGAGAGTGGTGAGTATTTCTTGAGTAAGAAAGAGAAGGAGATCAAGAAGCTGCAGGAACAAAGAGACAGACAAGCTGAAAAGCAAGTCGAAAAGGAAGAGGAAAGAAAGAAGGACTACATTGCCCCTAAGGAAGAGGAGTATAAGAGTACATTAGACAAGTCAAAGAAGAAGAAGAGAAAGCACGATGACGAGGGCGATGACGAGCAAAAGAAAAAGAAGAAATAAAGCAAATCCTCAAACAATAATAATAAGAAATAAATAAGGAAATTTCAATATTAAAATTCAATTCATTACCATTTTTAGAAAAGAATTTGAGACTACAGTTGGGTCAAGAACAGAAGAATTAAAAGTAAGTGATAAAATTAAAGAGAAATCGATAAGGTGTATGGTTCAATTATTTTTGTGCAAACCAATGACGAACAATTGATAAATTTCGTTAACGTATCTCTTCTTTCGCATTCTTCATTCTCTTTCTTTCCACTTATTCTAACAAAAAAAAAGAATATTTTATGTATATTACTGGAATAGCCTCCACAAAAGCTTTTTATAAAATTCGTGTAGCTACCTCATGACCTCGCGATCAAACCTCATAATTTCATATAAGTCATTTTTTTTAACCAATATTATATATTATCATGGAGATAAAATAGTAACTACAAGAACAGAATTGAGGCTGTATAATGAACGTCGCTTTGAATTCTCCAAGGTAGTCATATTGACTACCAATTGAATGGGACATTGTCTTGTATCATACATCAACATAAACCAAGAGCAATGAATTTACATCCTGAGACATTGTCAAAGGAATGATTCCATGTCAGTTCCCGCTCCCCCGTCCTCAGCACTATGCCCATTATCGGAAAACGAAGTCGCGTTATTCACCAAATAATTATTTTTTTTTTTTGTAAGAACCACACATCGCCAAAAAAAAAAAAATTCTTTTGGCGATGAGCTTTACGCGTCACCTACAATTGTAATTTTGATATTTTTATAGCAATAGTATCTTTCCAAATAGTTACACTTAGTACAGAACAAAAAAAAAGTATTTCTATAATAACTTTTTCTCTAACTAAGTTTAGTTAAAATAAGCAATCTTTCTTAACGCAATTCTGGGAAGAAAAGGTATCAATAGCAAGAGAATACAGTGGAAGTTTTCCAAAGAGGTATAAATCATATAAAGACACAGGTTTAGTGAAAATTCTACAGGTTTCTGATTATATCAACAGCAAATAGGAGATAGTTAGTTATGGACTCTCTATTTGAAGGCTTGGATAAAGTTAAGATCCAGAAAAGAACTACTTATAAGAAAGTTCAAGTTTTTGATGAAGATATTCAAAACGCTGAGCAGGTAAGCTATGGCGTGCCGACGTACAACAATAATACACAAGAGAACAGCTTTGTAAGTAAGAATAAAGCACAGGAAAAAGGATTTGTTTTCAATACAGATAAACTACATCGGATCAGGAATAGACTTGAAAGACCAGATGAAAATGGAGATGACGATACGAATGGCAACGAGAATGAAGAGCAGAAAACTGTTGCTGATGACACAACACATATTGTCGAACCGACACAAGTTTCTACACAAATAATTAATGACTTTTATGAAGGTGGTGAAGATTTGGATCAGGATGATATCATTGGTGCCCATACGCAGGTGATTTATGAAAAAAGACAAAGGCCAACAATTAGACTTCAACCGAAGAATAAGAAAGAGCGTAAGACAGCACCTACTCAAACCTACGATGTATCCAGGTTAAGAAGAAGGAAATTCGAACAACATGAAGAGGACTCCGAAGAAGAACTGCCACAGAGAGAGCCAGAAGGAGAAACTCAAGAAACCCAGATCAATCAAACAGAGCTCATTGACTCTTCAACACAAAAAATTGCTGTGACTGGACAGTCATTGCTATTCTCTACTTCAAAAGATGACGAGGATACCCCATTATTTAATTTCCAAACTTCTGGCAAATCACTTTTATTTCAGTCTACACAAGATGACCAGCTAGAGAACAATGATACACCCTCAAATGTACGAAATTCCATGGAGTCTACGCAACCAGTTCAATCTACGCAACTAGTTCAACCAACCCAACGTATAGACAACGCAGAGACACAATTAATTAACTCTGAGTCTACACAGTTGGTGCATTCACCAAAGCCAAGTTCCAACACTAACGAAACACAAATTATTACACAAGGTACGATAGATACTCAAGAAACTCAAACCTATGCTCCAACACAACCAATTGATGACGAAGAAGTGACACAGACTACTCAAATTAACGGTACTACCCAACAAATAAGGAATGAACCACCAATAGAACGATCTCAAGTTGTTGTTGATGATTTAACTAGTACAATCATTGACACAAGCATGCCTACTATACCACTTTTTGAAACGAATAGTGCTAATGAAATCACTCAAAAAGATCAACAAAAAACTCAAATTGATGGCGAGATATCTAGTTCTCAAGAACAACCATCTTCTAACCTAAAGATACGAGAAATCGAAATGCAACTTGACAATGAAGAGCAAGAAAAAAACAGACAGACAGAATACAAGCCTCCAGTAACAAAATCTAGGATTCCGGTAAAAATAAATTTTACAAAAGACGCTCTCTTAGCCAATTTTGATTCCGATTCTAATTCTGAATCAGACAATGATTTGAATGATGTTGAAAGACAAGGAAAACTTGACACTAGTAGTTTAGCCAATAATGATTTCATGACAGATCAGAAATTATCTGTTACACCATCATCTGATTATCAAGGAAGCGAAGGAGAAGAAAAAGATAAGCTCAATCTGTCATCATCTCCTGTAAAAACCGCGAACTCCAAAAGAACCTCGGTATTGCCTACATATGCAAACAATCTAATGCGCGAGATAAATCCAGAGCGTGGAATATCTCTTTCCTCAGATTCTGACAACGATTCCGATTCAGAAGTTTTAAATCAATTATCGAATAAGTCCAAAGCAACCCTACTAAGTTTACGAGTTCGACTTTCAAAAAGCAAACCCTCAAAAAAGAAGACATCGGATAAAAACTCATTAGGCCAATTGTTTACAACCTTAAAGAAAGCTAGTAAGCAACAAATCATCCAACACCGTAAAGATCTTATGGAAAGCAGGGGTCTTCGGTTGGAAGATTTGGAAGAAGAAAAGAAGATGGTCGAAGACTTATTAGAACAAGAAATTGAAAGAAATCTAAAAATTCGTGAGCGCGAAAAGAAAAAAGAACAATTAGAACACGAGTATACTGATGAAATACCAGAGGAATCTGATTTTGAATACAGTGGAGACGAAAGTGATCTATCTGTAAGTGACAATGACAATGACAACAACGAAGAAATTGTCAGTTCACCATCAGAACCAGCACTTGAAAACGATTACATTGAAGAGGTCACTTATGGTAGTAAACTTGCAATTTCTGACGGATCAAAAATTGAAGACAACGAAAAAGAAGAAGACGAAGCAATTTCTATTTCGAAAAAGATTAGAACGAAACGTAAACAAATTCTTGATTCTGATTCTGAAAATGACTTACCTGACTCCGATCCCCTTGATACCCAACCTCTAGATACCCAAAACATTGGGAGCGTAATACCGCCTATGAATATGAACTATGTCCCCACAACTCGACAAAGTAAGGAAGATAGGCTATTGCAACCCCAATTGGAATTTGAACAAAAAGAGCTTACAGAAGAAGAGCGAGTGGCTGCAATCAAAGCGAGGTTAAAGGAACAAAAACTGAGAGAGGAAAGAGAACAACGGAAGCTTCAAGATTTGAAAAAGAAAGGTATTAATAACTTTTTAGAGGATGAGGCCGAAGAATCTGATGATGAATGGAGAGGTATTGGAGGTGCTGATGGGGAATTACCAGACGAGGTTGATTCAGAGGTTGAACGTATGATTGATGATTATTCTAAAGTAGATGATGATGTAGAATCGCTGAGGAAAAAAATTATGGATGAAAACAAAGAAATGGATTTGAAGCTTGTCAATAAAATTTTATATGACATCAAAAACGGTGGTTTTAGAAAACGTGGACGTAATGATCTAGAACTCGAATTGAGTGACGACGAAGATAATGAACTCAGGGAATTTAGAAAAAGACGTAAAGAACTGATGAGACAAAGAATGCTCGAATTTGGAGATGACGAAAAATTAATGAAAAATCCTAAATCGAAGGCTTTTTTTGAAAGTATGATTGTTGATATAAATGATAATAAGGAAATACCACTTGAACAGGCTGCCGAAGAAAATCAAGAAATCTTGGCAAACACGCAGGAGGACAAAACTAATGAAGAAACTAATAAAGAGTCTAGCAAGAAGTCAAAAATTAAAATTTCAGAAGAGTTTGTTCAAAAGAGCTTGTCTTTCTTAAGGATGGATGAAAGTTCTCAAGAGTTTCAGTTGGACCGGAAAATCGCCCAGGTTCAACATGCTAAGGTGTCTGATATGAATGATTTAAAGCGGAGTTCTAGCCTTTCTTTCTGCAGTAAATTATCAAGTTCTAGAAAAATCCAAACATATGATGACGATATCATAGATGAATTTGAGTCTTTCAAGCGTCCTTCTATCATACAATCATTTAGTTCTAAGTTTGATATTAACGATAAATTCAAAGAGGGTAATAAAACTGTCACAGTTTCCAAGTCTTATAAAACTGTTGGTGGTTCGAAGGCCTCCATTACATATTTGGGGAAAAGCCGTAAGCTAGTGGCCCCAGAAAAGAAGAAGCCTGCAATGAGAAAATCCAACATTCAATCGTCTAGTAGACTATTGAACATACAAAGAGACAGTTTTGACTCATGATTTATAACATTTTTGAATTTGATATAATATTGGAATTATACAATATATAAATTAATTATTACTAGATACGTAAAACATATTTTCTTCCTTGGTAGGTTTTTATTGGAAAAAGCAAACAAATATTAAAAATTAAAACAATAGGTAAATAATACAACTCTCATCTTGAGATAATCATGAATAATAATAGAAAAATTGAAGAGCAAATATGGAATAGATTTGTGAAATGCTAAGCAAGAATGTTGGTATTGAGTGCTTCACTAATATCGTCTATTGAGACGTAGTTTTGGGATGGTATGCGGCGAGAAACAATGGATTCGGTATCTTCAACAGTATCTGAGTTTGTTGCTGAAAATCCAAATATATTACTGAACTTATCAAAAAAGGTTAGTTTGTTGCTCTTGTCTACAGTGGCGTTCGTCGTTGCCATAACAGAGCTCAACAGTTCTTTTGATGATGTGGATTGTTTTTGTTCATAAGTTGGGGAAAGTTCAGGTCTAGAGAACCGACTAAACGTGGATGTTCCTCTAACTTGCACGTTTTGAATTGAAGGGGTTGTAAAATTTCTTGCACTCCTGTTCTGTGTTATGGTTCCCAGAGGATAAAATTTCTTCATGGCTGTTTTTGTATTTGGCATGTAACGGTGATCAATTGACAAAACACTTTCGTGGGAATTACAGCGTCTTAAAGGCTGACATTCATCTTCTTCCCGCATGTTATTGATAGGGGGATTGCTATTGAAGATGACCGTCTCTTCATCTGAGTAACAATCTTCTCCATTCTCGTCCTCCTCGTCTATATCATTTGAATTCCCGAAAAGCGTCAGGGAGAGACGCTGCCTATCCTTGAAGTATTTATCAAAATCAGATTCATCTTTTGATTTCTCCCTGCGACGACCCAACCCTGTATCGAATGATTTTGCTGGATGTAATAATTTCTTTGGTGATGAGTGTACCGCTGCCCTTGATCTTTTCATTGGTGAACTGGGCATTGATGTGTAATCTGTGACGGAGAAATTCTCCTGAACGGGATAAAAGGATATATTTCTTTTCTTTGGAGTTAGATGTTGGCGTGATAATGATGATGATGGAGTACCAGGAACCACTACACTTGTTCTGTTTATAATCTTCAATGGTTTTGGTTCAAATGAGTCCATGCTGCTTTTAGTTGATGCCGATGCCGGTGACTTTGACTCACACAAATTTACCTCGTCTTCATCATCATTACTTCCACTTTTCTGCTTCTCTGCAATCTCATTAAGACTCAAAGTGATATCCTTGAACTCCAGCAGCAGACTCTCTATACACACGGCACTGTTCCGCTTGCTCACTTGGCTCTCCCTCTTCTCATGTTTAATCCTATCTTTAATGTACTGCGACCTGATAAACAACGAGTTCAACTGATCCATGAACTCGTTGTATTTGGCATCTAAACTGTCAACATCTGCACTAGTCCCGAGTGAGCCACCTTTTCTCTGTGCAATCCACTCATCCAACTGCTCTATGGCCTCCGACGACCTGAGCAACAACCTCTCAGTAATATCCTCGAGCGATGACATGTAAGGAGGGGTGGGGAAATATATATATATATATATAAGCAAATAACACCTTCCTCTTCTTCTTCTTCCAACTGACCTCTTTTCGACTCCACTTTTTTTTGATCTTAAATGACTAAATAAGAATTTCTTTTTAACAAATGTTTAAGAATCTTTCTAATTCTATTTCTAAATAATTTTTTCTCTTTTAACTTATCTTGTTTACGTACTTACCGTATTAGAAGTGTATAAAAAAACCCAAAAGGGAGAATTTTCACGCACAGTGAAGAAAAGAAAAAAAAAGCCGTTTGTAAAGGAGAGCATGGTGGTGGGGGGGGGGGGGGGGGAA
>JAJLXT010000093.1:0-11886 GCA_030571395.1 Nakaseomyces sp. UFMG-CM-Y6046 | reverse complement strand
GCAAAGCAACAAGAGAAAACCAATGGTGTTTGCTAGCTCCGGTGGGAATGCAGGACTGGCTGCAGCTACCGCCTCCAAACAATTGCAACTACCTTGTACTGTGGTGATACCAGAGGCCACGAAACAAAGAATGGCTGATAAGATCAGGGCCACTGGTGCAACGGTGGTGGTAAGTGGGAGCCACTGGAAGGAGGCCGATAATTACCTTAAGTCCAGCATATTGAACCAATTGGCACAGGATATAGAACCCATTTACGTGCATCCATTTGATAACCCTGAAATATGGGAGGGTCATGCCTCAATGGTGGACGAAATAGTAGCAGATTTCACCGCAAACAAGATCCCCTTGAATAAAGTGAAAGCTATTGTGTGTAGTGTAGGTGGAGGTGGCCTCTATAATGGGATCATACAAGGTCTCGAGAAATACAACCTGGCTGATAAGATCCCGATAGTTGGTGTAGAGACCAGGGGCTGCCATGTCTTCAACACATCTCTGATGTTGGACAGAGTGGTGAGCTTCAAAAAAATTACCAGCATCGCAACATCACTTGGGACTGCAAACATCTCGAAAGAGACCTTCGCATATGCCAAGAAATACGGAACTAAGTCAGTTGTTCTTGATGACATTGAAGTGGTAAAAACATGTCTACGATACACACAGGACTTTAACATGGTAATTGAACCTGCTTGTGGTGCATCTGTGCATCTGGCTTATAATACCAATATAATAGAGGAAGCCCTGGGTACAAAATTATCCGAGGAAGATATCGTTCTCGTAATTGCATGCGGTGGTAATTCAACCACAATTCAAGACCTAGAAGAGACGTTGTGCAGATTGGATAATGAATCTAACATAACAAATCCACAGCTTTTCGAAGAAAATAATTTGCATTCCTATATAAACCCCTCCTTCTTCCTTAATAAAACTGTATAAATAACTGTTTTTCACCTTAGATATTTCTAAATTAATACATTTCAATCACCTTCTGCTATTTTTAGTTAACACGTATAGCCCTTTCGGACTCCCCAGTATTCTAAGCAAGCGAAAAAAAAAGGACTAAAATTCGAAAACTTTAAAGAGAAAAGCATACAAAATATGAAAACCAGACAACTTTACGTTTAAACCATTGAATTGAAAAGATTCAATGTAGGTAATAAAATTTAGTGGATTTAGTGGATCTCAGATTGATATCTTAACCAATTGTTTTTCAATAAGAAAATAAGAAAGATGCACCCTCATATGGTGTCAACTGTGTCTTCACAACAACTTCTCAATCAAACCTACAACGATAAATAAGCAGTAAATATTGATCAATAAATTCAATTTAAAGCTGTGAAATCAAGAGGACAACTCTCAAAAACCAACTTATCCAAACTACTTTTATATCCGTATTTTAAAGTAATGTTCTGCGGATCCTGATTGATTGACATTATGCTCTGTCCCCCCCAAAAAAAAATATACTAATTATAATTACTCACATTAATAAAGACGTTTAGTATAAGTGAGATACTAAGGTTCTGAACTTTTGACAAGTGCAGAGATAAACTATCTTGCATTTTCGACATACATGTGGTAAGAGAAACTGTTTACAGTACCTACAAAAGAGCAGATGCACTTTGCTATAGGGCTGATATTGTTTTCTTCTTCTATTTGCGACCCAGTTTTTGATCTGGACCTTTGAGAGGTTTGTTTTGTGGGCGAGGGATTGCAGGCTCTTTGGGTCGAGGTATGGGTTGTCGATATGGTTAGAGTACCAGGCTTCGAGGGTGTGGACGTTTTCCTTTGTGAAGCGGTGGCCTCGGTAAGGTTGTGGGTACGGATTGTAAGTGGGGGCGCCATTTCTAAGTAGATGGTCTTTGGTGACGACATTGAAAACAACGTCTTTCTCCTGTAGCTTTGACAGAAGAGTAGACAGTCGATAGGTCGTCTTGATCAACCGTATCTCTTGTGAGTCTAATTTGGTTCTCGATAGGGACCTTAGGATATCGGACGACGGCGCCGGGACCCAGTTTCTTTTGGGTAAACTGGAACCCAATGATATAAGTTGTTTATTAATCTCTTGCAATTTTTCCTTTAAATTTTCTTGATTTGATGGGTTTAGTAGATCAGATATTGTAATTTTTTTCGAGTTCATTCTTAGTAGACTTCATTAGTTTTGTGTAACAGCCAGGAAAAAATACCTTTGGTATTTATATATCTGAATTGAGGTCAAGTCTATCAAGTAGGTTTCAGGTTTATACTAGAATTTCCTAAATCGGAAAAGTAATATATATCCCTTTAATATGTCCTCAAAAATGTATATTTTATATTTAAGACTTTTTCATTAGTATATAAGGTTAAACCATAATATTTTTACTCAGTTACAATTCAACTATAACTTTCAAAAAATGAGACACTATACATATACATATATTCCTCAAAAATGACTGTTAAAACCAAAAAACTGATTAATAAGAAATACACCACAATGAAGTTCAAAATAATTCCTACCAGAAATTCAAAAAAACCAAACACTGACTCTATAAAAACTCGAATATTCAGCAAAGGCACCAAAATAAATACGGGATTAAACTTGTTACTTACAAAACCAAATCAGATAACTATTCCTCCACCTCCTAAAATCTTATTAGATAGAATTAGAGAAGAAAGGAAAAGAATGACATCTTCAACAAACCCTGAAATAAATATAATTGATATAGAATTATCTTGGGAAATTGATAAATTTCTAGCACATCATTTTCAAAATACAGACAATACTAAACATGATAATTATACAAAATCTAACATAAAGAAACCCATTAACGCTTTTATAGCTTTTAGAGCCTACTATTCTCAACTCGGTGCTGGAATAAAACAAAATACACTTTCGACTATTCTTTCTGAAGCTTGGAACTCTCCAGAAACTGACCAGAATATTTGGGACATATTCGCGCAGCAGTTTAATTTTGCGAGTGCTCGGTGTGGGTTTGTAAATTATATAATGGCCCAAGCGTCCTCAGCGCCATGACAGAACTTGGAGCAGGCGACGGAGGCGGAGAGCGGGTAGTTGGATATGGCTATTTTGTCGTCTACATACTCATCAGCAAACGAGTCATGACCCCGTGCCATCGCCCCTACAAAAACACAAACACTCTCTTTATCACCAAGATATTCTTGTGGTCTGGTTACTTCAGAATTGATATAGGCAGTACGATCAGTCTTATCATAAAAAACGACAAAATTTTCCCTTTAGTTAGTCGAGTCATTTTTAATCTTAATTACGATACTACCACCATTTTCTTCAAAAGAGAAACTAAATTTTATTAGATGACATTGTCTATCATAACCCTTTCTGCAATACTGACTATCCATCCAACTGTTTTAATTCCTTATTTATCTTTCTGCTGCGTTTGGATTCATCATTAGACATGCCAATTCCCACTGAATATCAATAAACCAGTATTATAGTTAGTTTTATTGAATGTGAATAAAATCTCTGTCCCAAACCATTGCCAGTAAAATCATCATTTGTATCACCTATCTTCTCAATGAGCGGGATGGAACCAACATAAAGACAAAAGATGGAACCTTTTCAGTAGACTTAAATGTGCTGGATAATGACCATCGCCGTTAAAAGCAGTTTCTGATGTATTATCTGTCGTGAAAGTTCCCACATATTTTAAATAAACATCAATATATAATAAATGAACACACGCCAAGAGGGATGAAAACCAGTAAACAAACAAACAAACAAACAAACAAACAAACAAGCAAATAGACAAACAGATAAGTAAACAAACAAACATAACGACATGAAATGAACTCACCGATAAATGAAAACCTCTAATTGATATACGGCGGACATGAAAAGAACCTATCAATAAATGAAACACTTTTAATTAATACACGGCTGGCTTGCAGGAAATTTTAAAACTTTGTAGAATAACGCTAGGACTAATTCTTCGATTTAAATTATTTCAAACACATATATTAATAACTCTTTAAAGGCAAATCCTTTAGTTCCTACGAAGGCAAATTATTTCACAAATCTTTTAGGCAGTTTTATCACGGCAGTATTCTGGCAAAAAAAGAATAGGAAAAAGAAACTCGTAACACTAATTACCAACGCAGAAACGAGCATAGGAAATCGATGATTATATTTGGTGTTATTCGAACCTAAGGAAAAACAGTTTAACTGAAATTACTCAAAGGAAAGAATATTGCTGTTGTTTTAAATTGTGATTCCGTGGTAATGAAGAAAAAAAAAAAAAAATTATAATTAGAATGAAAATCATTACAAGGCATAGAAATGCTAGAATAAACAAATATCAAGCTTGACATTCGGTGGCTTCCAAACGGTCTACTTCTGAAACAGACGCAAATAATCTTTCTTTACTTTCCACTTTCCTTTTTGAACTGCTTTGTTATTAGTGAAAAACCTTCTCTACTTTATTTCACTGCAATCATAATGATTACTGCATTTTCTAACCTCTGTAGAAAAATAGTGGGCTACATAATATTCCTTACTTACAGACATACTTCAGAAGTTTCTCGGTTCTTTCCACATCCTTTCTCTTTCTTTCTTTTTTACCTTTTTTTTTTCTTTTTCTCGCTCTTTTTTCTTTTTATCCCAATTCGTAACGGACTCTAACAATGTTTTCTTTGATTCGATGATCTAATGCTGCCAAATATTAAAATTCATATAACCGAATTAGTAAGAACAGAAAGATTATCATTAAACGGAACATTCTCTAGTCACTGAAAGACTTCGAACCCCTCACTCTCTACTTTAGGAGATAGGAGTAAAAACAAACAAACTTGTAAACAAACAAAAAAGTAAACAAACAAACCAACAATCAAAAGTCTTGTTTACACATTATTAAGAGTGGTGTGTTCTATAACTCACATACCTTATTTACTTATTTACTGCAAAATCAAGTTACGTCCTTTCCTTTTATTACGTTCCTTTAGGACATCTCAGATGGTTCCTGTTTACCATTTGTAAATCATCTAATCTATTTCTAACCATAATACTTTCTAGAAATGCAATGTTTCTAGTTTTTCGTGTTTCTCTACTTATCAATCTTTTAGAATTATTACGCAACATCTTAAAACGCAGTTGATGCTACTAGAACCAATACTCACTAAAAAGACCCTTTCAGGAGATTTCTGAATCATTCATGTCATCAATTTCTGAATCTCTTGTTTATTCACAGATCCGCTATAGTTAAGTTTTAAGCGGTCCTTTTTGTTGATTTTGGATATAAATAGAATGACAACTTCAAAATATTACTGTCTAATTTTCAACAAATATTACCTTCAAAGTGTTGTTTTGAATCTTCATCATTATTACCACCAACTTAATTAAAACAAACAGAAAAAATCAAAAGACCTAAATATGTTGATAAGATCATTAATTGTTATACTATTACAAAGCACATTGTTCAAATTAACTTGGGCTGAATATCTAAAGGGGTGTGTAATATTCGATTCGGCAACCGATGGTCTCACCGCCAAGGCCTTTGCGTATAGAATATTGGCTACCACTGATTACCGGTCAGCGTCATATATGGCCGGTGGATATAGAAAGTCACCTTTGGTTGGCACAACTACTAATGTTCCTGATATAGATATAACCTTATCAATGCCATGCAATGACAAAGACGGAAATTTTATAAAATGGTGTACACCGAATAAATATACTCGTATTTTCAATGGCGGATCTAATTTTTATTGTCACGGAGATGACTCAATTTACTGTTATACTCCAGAAATTGTCAAACAGAATTATTATGGTCTCGAAATAACTACAACAAATGTCACCATTGAATTAACAGGTTATTATAAGGCTCCTCAAACAGGTACATATACTTTCAATTTACTATCTGTCGATGATTCTGCGGTAATAACAATCGGAGGAGGTACTGCTTTTGATTGTTGTAAACAAGACTCATCTACTACTTCAAACCAAGAATTTTCTATTAGCGGTATTTTACCTTGGTCAAATGGGCCTTTCAACCCCCGTTCATTTACATTTGAATTGGTTCAAGGTCAGTATTACCCGCTGAAAGTTGTTTATACAAACGCTGTTTCCTGGGGTGTTCTAGATTATAACCTAATTGGCCCCGACGGTAAAGAAATTAAGTTCAGTAGTAATTTATACTCCTTCACCGACAATTCTGATAAATCTCATTGTCGTGGGGATGACATAATTCCACCAATTAACACCACTTCCTTCACCCCAGGCACTGACACAGTCACCAGAACGATTTCCACGATCAGCACGGTAACTGTTGGGCCCGACAATATGACGACGCCATTCACAAATTACATTGTCGAGACTCCTTCAGTTGCTGTTGTACTGTTCAGTTCTTTTACCCCAGACAATTACACATTGATCAGAAGAACATCAACTAACAGTAAGATAACTGTTGGTATTGACAGCAACAGTTGTCTAGATGGTATTTCAAAAAGTCTTGTTAAAGGAACATCATTTGTTAAAACTATAGTCAGTAACGTTACTGCAGGTGTGATGTTTGCGACCAAAAGCAACAGCACAATCAAATGTCAAACATCTACCGAGAATGGAATGACTAAAGTGTCCTCAGAATTTCATACCAAAATTGAAAAGAGTACTATGTTAAATAAATACTCCTCTGGTAATGGAAGTCTTCTAATACAGTCCGCGACGACTAATTCTGCAGTAGTCACCCACTTGCGATCTTCTATTCTATCCACACCAGATATTTTCCTGACACAGTTGAGCACCGGGGAAGCCTTCCACCTTGATACAAGTATTTATCTAATAATATTTGTAGTATTTACGTTCACGTTACTTTAAGCCGTTGTTTAAGGAAAAAATGACTCTAAATCAACGACATTATTGAAATTGTATGTTATAACTTAACTCTCGGTCTTGTATAGATTTTAGTTCTTAGTCAAATTGTATATCTTCTTATAATTTAATTATTTTATATGACTTTCATTCTATTTTCCAAAATATTCTATAAAAAGATATTCTTTATTAATCCCTACTTAAGACAAAAAAGATCAGATACTCGAAAGCTCTGTAGGTTACCATTATCAAAGAATTATAAAAACAAATCTTGGTATATTATCTCTCCTTATTAATTCTACTATCTTGAATCGTCTAATCAGAAAACACAAAGTTGAACATTCAGTTACTAGCCTGTGAAATATACAGAATGAAAAAAAAACAAAACAAAACAAAACAATTATCAAACTATCAATTTGCAATCCCCATTCACCACAAACTTGTGCTTTCAATTCATATAGACCCATCCTATGTAAACCCATCTTAATTCACAAAGATCACAATCAAGGATAACTATATATATATATTTTTTGTCGTGTTCTAAAAAAGTGGAAGCATTGGAAATTTTAAACTTCCATTGAATCTATCAAAAGAAGCACATAAATTATATAATGATAATAATAATAAACACTGCAACAACATTCCCTACAGGTTTTTGTGTGTCCTCGAATAAACATAAGATACGTACTTGAAGAAAGTCCAGAAAAGGAATCAAGTAGAATCCCATTTATTTTAAGCGTTTCCTGATCTACTAACAGTAGAAAGAATACCTACTCCATCACATCAACGGGTGATCCCGAATTAGTGTACTTTCTACTTTGTATATCGAAATAGCAATCGAAGTTCAGTCTGCAAAATACAAAAGATATTTGGAGAATCAAAGCTGCAAACCAAACTGAAACTCTTTAATCTTCAATAAGGTGAGAGAAACGTCCTTGGAAAGTAGAGAATGTGATTAGCACTATAGAATACCTTATCGATTCCAATACGTCTAGAGTGTTCCTTCAAAGTATCAACAATCCGTTTCTTAAACACTGAATAATAAACATATTCAATCACCGATAGACATATTCATGTTCTTGTGAATAAACTGACCATAAACTATCTAAATTAAGATAAATCTCTCATCAAAATCTTAACAAGGTTGAATCCAATAAACAAGAGCAAGAGCCAAATGTCTTGAAACTAATAGTGTAATCTGGACGTAGATATTGACAACAACATTTTAGAGTATACTCTTTAAACTGACTAAAATTAAACGGAGCAAGTATTCACAAATATCAACACTGATGGAATTACATCAGTATATAAACGACAATAGTGTCAAAAATTTTCCCTCTTTCGTTTTAATTTTTTTTGCCCATATTCACCCTTAAACCGAAATTGGAGATGTTAGTCTAGCTCATGACCGTCATAAATTCTATATGATTAAGCTCAATATATATATATATATATTTAGGCAAATGTTCAGTTAACAAAATTGTTTCCCCGAAAAGTCTTTCAAAACTCAGGAAGATTTTCAGTGTGCTATTTTGAAAAAAAAAAAAAAAATATTGAAAGGAACTAACACCAAATTGCCAGAAGAACCCTTCCACTAACCAAGAAGCACAGTAATTTGGTAACACGCTGTCAAAATTCACTTTCAATTATCTTTGATTCTTCCGACTATGGCCAGGATATCTTCGGAAATCTTCAGTAACGAAAATTTTTCTTGATAGGTGGCCATTTTTTCCAAAAAGGGAACCCTGCATCATTCCTGCATCGGCTCCTTGATTTTAGTCCCATTCAGTTTTTTGTCACCCCACCCCACCTCCCATTTTCTTTCCCCCTCCTCACAGATAAGGTCGTAGGGCATCGAGAAAAAAAATCTTTGAAAATCGGATAAAAGTTTAAAATTCCTTTCTTTTTTTTTTTTCTTACTGGAAGCGGTCTTTGCAAAAAAAAATTGCTATGGTCCTCATCCTTTGTCTTTCTAGATATTTTGGTTGAATAAATAAAATAGAAATATTCAATGGCAGTACTACATATAATATGAGTCCAATGCTAAATAAGGTATCTGAATACAGATGTTATTTTCAAAATGCTATTTTCGTTGATTTCCTATCTCAAATCTGACATCTTGTTCCTTTTTTCATGTTATTTTGTTAAGCAACAAGAAAACCAACAGTCAGAAATAAGTAAAAATAGCTAATGGTTTGATAGATTGGCTCATTTACTTTATTAATTATATGGAAACAACAACGAATAAATGAGAATTTTAAAAGAAAGCAATGAAAAATCCAATCTCTATACTACGAAGATTAAATGGACTAAAACAAAAGAATTTTAAGTACAAAATGAGATTCAAAGTTTTATTGGCTGCACTACTGATTACCATACTGGTCACACTGTTGTATACTGGCTTGTTAAGAACTGAGACAAATTTGCATTTCAGCTTACTCCAAAAACCCACAGGTGTAAGCAAAGTAAACTGGGATAAAGTATTTTTCCCTTTAGATATCAAACAAATACCCTCGCAAACAATTGATGATTTGTACTCAAGACGCAAAGAATTAGATAAAAATGGACGACAACCAATTGACTGGGATAAATATGCCTATGTTAACTACGTCACCAATGAAGCTTATCTTTGCAATGGTCTACTCGCTTTTGACGCATTGAAAAATAAGTACCATACTAAGGCAAAATTGGTTATGTTAGTCGGTGATAATATGTTCCTAAGGGGGGACCAAGCTGGCGGAGAACACATTAACCAATTATTGGAAAAAATTAAGGCAATAGATCCAGCACAAGTGGTAATAAAAAAAGTGACGAATTTGAGGAATGAAATGTCCTTTAGTCATTGGAGCGAGAGTATCACAAAACTTCATGTATTCAATCTAGTTGAGTATGATCGGATTGTCTATTTTGATAATGACGCTTTGCTCCAAGGAAATATGGATGAGCTTTTCTTTTTACCTGAATATGTAAAATTTGCGGCTCCAATTGCATATTGGTTTATCAATGATCAGGATATTAAAGATTCTTATGATGATATAAGAACAAATAATGTACCGGCTAACCTGGAACAAAATACCAGAATTTTGAGTAAGAAAGTAAAAAAAGGTGAAGAATTTTACAGCCAATTACCAAGATTGCCGTACAATTTATATATGGGTGAAGATGAAATAAATAAGCTTCTTCATTCAAATTTACAACCGAACCTCTTATTAAATGAGCAAAAAAAGTCAAAAGCTATTTGGGGGTCTGAATTGATGGTAATAAAACCTTCATCCGAAACCTTTAAGTTTATAAATGAAATTGTTCTTCCGGATATTGTAAACAACAATGAGATGTTCGATATGGATATAATCAACTCCTATTTGTATAATATGAGAAATTTAGTTGGGAAACAGCTTTTGGAATTTGATAAATCGTTTTCTTCGTATTGTCCAGAAATTTTAGTTATTCCATATAGTAGATATGGTCTCTTAACAGGCACCATTGTAAACCACGATAAACATGATTTAATAAAGAATGATATCATCGGGTTTAGGAACTATAATCTGGAAGGAAATACTGTAACTGAAGAAATTACCAACGTTGTTAGAGGTTCCAAATATATTCATTTTTCAGATTACCCAAAAAGAAAACCATGGCAGTATAGATCAATTAATGAAATAGAGCAATGCACTGTAAACAATGGGAAATCTGACAATATAGAATCCGATAGCAAATTATGTTCGATTTGGACAGGTATTTTTCAATCCTATTTTGATTCTCTCCCCAAATGTCAACGATCAGGAAACAGATAAAGCTTATTATCTCTATCCTTTAATTAAGTAGAAGAATCATGATATAACATTTTTAGGGGAAAGATTTACTACAATCCTACAGAATAACATAAAGGCTACGTAATTTCTGTTTACTTCTTTTTAAGTACGTGATCAGATGTTCTATTCATTTAGTTAAAAAAACAACAACATACTGGAAATGATTTCCAAGACAGAATCAGAATCTAGTATACCACTTTATCAATAACTTTAGATTCTAGTAACTTTCACTTTTATTTCTTACGGGAAAAATATTTATTACAATTATCGCGATTTCCTTCTAAATGTCTATGGTTTTTGGAATTTTGAATTACGTTGGAAAATAGTTTATGAACATCTCTCCAATTCCAACTCATAAAAATGATGTTGAAAAAAAATTTAATCCATGTATGTTTACCCTACCATATTTCAACTATTTGTACGAAAACAAAATCATTACAACGAAATGACTTATTATTAGAACGACATCTTATGCGTTTTCAATCATGGATATAAATACTCAGTTAGTGAACTAACTGTGGTGTTAGCAAGTTAGTTGATATTAGCTAGTACCAAAAAAGATAGACAATTAGGCATCAATACAAATCTGATATGATGAATCTCGATTTAATGAAATATTTGCAAGCAACAAATAAAACAAATTCCAAACTTTAGTTGAAAAATATTGCTTATTCATCATATATCTTCATATCTTCGATTCTATAATTGCAGTCATTGTATGTCATCATAATTGAAATTTACCATTTAAACTGCATGAGCTAAGTTTTTGCCGAAAGAAAATCATGACCACCAATCAAAAACTTCAATAATAATATTACCATTTACCCAACCTCCATATATGCTCCATGAAAAATAAAAAATTCAATTTACCCAACAATTCATAATTACCCAACAATTTATAATTACCCAACACAAACAGTTTACCCTCATTCAGAGTTTACCCCATCATAACAAATTTACCCACCTATATAAGCTTACCCAGCGATTTAATACTTTTACCCAACTAATTCTTATTTACCTTGAAATAGGATTTTACCCAACTCAAACAATTTTTAGAAAATTTGTTTCATTACCCTCACCGAAAAATGAGTAATATTTCGATATACCTTACAACGAAAAAATAATTTGCAACGATATATCATTTTACCATCCTCAAATACAACATCAGTACATATTTAAAACATACCATTGCACAACAATAATAAAAAGATATCATAATTGCCGATTACAACATTTGGGGTCTGGGTGCTGTGGGGTCT